>OY829505.1:21494711-21774303 GCA_963691665.1 Clepsis dumicolana | reverse complement strand
CCGTAAAAATAAAAAATTGGAGAAAAAATACAAAAAGATACTCCTACTGAGATCATGAATTGATTGCTTTAGTGCGCCATCTCGTTGTTGAGCCTGGGTAAACTGATAAGTTTCGAAAGGGTGCGTTGTTTTCGGTTTACGAAGTAATCGCATAGATGGCGCTAGTCACTGCAAAAAGTGATAAAAAAAACAAGCTAAGATTTGAATACATGGAAAAAATTCGGCCTTTCCTCTATGTCCAATCGTGGTGTAGGGGAAGAGCACACGACCCGGAGTGTCGAGGATCCGGGTTCGATTCCCGGGGTTGGCATTTTTCTGGTTTTTTTCTGTGTATTCATGTTTCAGTGAGTTTATAAAAAATATAATTGATATTCACGGGAAAACCGTAAAAATAAAAAATTGGGAGAAAAAATACAAAAAGATACTCCTACTGAGATCTAAAGAGTACTTCCAGTTGTCCTAGAAACTTGGTACTTCCAGTTATCCTAGAAACTTGAAATTTGGTATGAAGGTAGCTCTTATAACAAAACCACTCTGAAAAGTCTCAAAATCTTAAATTTTTATGTCTGTGTAGATTTCACAGACCAATATAAGTAGACCCCACACTGCGTACATTTCGTTTAGGAGCAGGGCTCTGCTAACACTGGACTTCTTAAAACACTGGGGAAAAGCGTTAAATTCTTTCTACGGAACCCTCTTACGCGAGTCCCACTCGCACTTGGCCGGTTTTTTATTTAGTGCCACGATTAGCATTTTTTCTGTAGCATAAACTTCTAATATACTTACTTAATATTTAAAATAAGTTTAGTTATGAAATTTCTACGAGCATTTATTTTATTATCCCTATGGAGACCCAATACAGTATGCGAATTTAAAAGAAAACAATTCTGTAAACTAGCTGCGGTGCGGGGGGAGTTGTGATCGCTCCGAAGTATTTCGAACCCGATCGCTAGGGGCGTGCGTTAATGACTTAATGCTTTCTATCGATATCGATAAAAGTTTTAGCATTTTTTTATGCTTGCTTTTATATCTCACCTATAGTTCCATTGGTACTTAATCTGTCTCCATGATTTGCTTAAAAGAGGTCAGCAGATACTTGTAAAAATTTAACAAGTTATTTCTTAATAAAATACATTTTTATTTGCACAACAATAAAATATTATTATTATTAATTACACAGAAACAATGGAATGTGCAATATGGATGGAATTCACTATATGTATATATATTTATGTATATATATATGTGTATACAATTCAAATAAGTAATTGCTTAATTCACAACCTTGGTTGTAGCCAAATAAAATACTTACTATGGTATAATACATAGTTATTAAATAACTCTTTCCTCTACTCTAGATGCAAATACATCATTTTTAACTTTAATTACAGGGAAAAGTTAGTCTATGATATTTTTTATGAACATTTTTTTTTTTCACAATAGTATAATATACTTAGTAGGTATGCTAGGCATTGTTCTTATTTTAGAAGCAGGTAGGTATAAACCTATCCAGTATTAGAGCAAATGTGTATTATTAATTTGATTAGATAAAAAATAAGTCTTCAATAATCATTAAGCATATTGCATTGAAGTAGGTCTGGTCTTAAAGTACACATACAGGCATATTAACATAAACACAACTGCAAAAGTAGGCAGAACTATTGTGTTTAACTGTTGCCTTGTTTTAGCAAACTCCTGTTTTCTCTCTCGTCTTTGTTTTGCGGTTTCTTTGACTGCTCCCTTCAGCTTCCGCATGTTGCCACTATGAAACAACACAGAGATCAACATTCAATTAATTCTGAAAACATTTACTTAAAACCATCAAATAAACTTGCATGATATCCATAATATGTAGATATCTAATTTCAATTTTAAAAGAACTGGGCATTTTATACCAAAAATGAATGGGGATCGTGGTAAGATATGTGGCACCTCAGTGTGGCACATGTAAGTACATAGTTAAGTATGATAGCAAAAAGTTTAAAACAATTGATAATAGGTAATGGAAAAGTAAAGTGCAAAAGTTTATAGGTACCTACCTACCTATAAACGTTATCAATAAAGTTAAAGCACTTAATTTAAAAAAAAAGTGTAATTTTAGATACACTTACTTATTTAAAGAAAATTATCAATATTGTCAATACGAAGAAACTGAAGAAAGTACATACCTATGCTTTTAATAACTTTTTTAGCCACGTAGTAAAATAGGTAACGTGTGACCTTGTGTCATACTGCGTTAACTAACTGCGTAACGTTACATACATCTGACAGTGACAGAAGACAACGAAATAGTAGTTTATCTACACACATCGTAAGCGTAAGTCCTCTATTATGCGTTCAGAAACCGTAGAAAATGACCAGCATTTCGACAGCCAGTATCGTAATGACTCTTCGATATCGAATTCGATGTCGTTATGAGTTTCAAATTTGAGTCATTTTCTAAACCATCATAATTTTCAATAAAATAAAAAAAATCATTCGATACGAAGCGTGCTCGATATGTTTGTCTTTAATAAAATAAATAAAAAAAAACAGTCAAATGATCACACGAGTTATGTCAATTGCCTAAACTACTGCGCCGTGTGTTATAAAGCTACAAGTTACGATTTACAAGCGGAAGTCTCTTTCTAATAAAAGGTGATAGAATGAGACTTCCGCTTGTAAATTGTAACTTGTAGCTTTATAAAACACGGCCCTGGAGTCAACGGAGTCAACCCACAACAACTCTGCAATAAATTGACAACAGTAGAAATCTAAAGTTTGTTTATGGCAATACTAATTTATAGTCAAACTAACAATATAAAAAAAAAATAATTAAAAAAAGTCAAACTAACACGTTTTGAACTTTTGATTAGAAAAAAGCGAGGGAAACGTGAAACACGGCAGTTGTTTTCTGGGTTTTTTATTTTAATATTTTTAAAAATTAGTTAAAAGATCAGTTATGTAGTGATATCGTATATATTTTGATTCACCTATTTGTAGTCAATATTTATATTTGTGTAGTGTCATAAATTTCGTCGTTGTAGGTAAGTTTTTGTAAATATTTCTCCCTCATGGGGGACAAAGAACCTCCAGACCCTGGAGGTGCTAATCTCCAGGTTGCTTGTAATATACTACTGGTAGCAGAAGCGACCGTAAACGTATTTTGAAAGTCAATAAAGTATGCAAACACTGCAATAAAAAACGAAAGAGAAATAATGGCGGAAATTACGAATGTGATTGCTCTGAAAGTTTTCGAGAGTCATCTCCCATAATTGCGAAAAAACAAGAGACTGTTAAAACAAATGAAACACCAAGGTTTAGCAGGGATTTATTCGTGGATTCTGATGTTAGCCCGTACATAATTCACGTGCAATTAAAGAAAGCGGAAACAAATTCGTCGTTACATCCAGTGGCGTTCGGAATTTTTTTAATGAAAAATAGGTTTGAGAACATTATCAATGGCAGTGTTAAACGTATCGGCAGGACTCGAATTTCAATGGCTTTCAGCAAGGCTACGAACGCTAATGCTTTTATTAAAGATACTCGCTTAGACGGGGAGAATCTGATGGCATACATTCTATCATTCTCAATAACACGCATGGGCTTGGTACGTGGGATTCCTGATCAATGGTCGGACGATGAGATTTTGGCCAACATTTCTGTACCCATTGGTTGTGGAAAAGTGGTCAAGGTCAGGCGTCTTAATCGAAGGGTACTTATAAACAGCTCGGTCATCTGGCAACCCTCAGAAACTGTTGTTTTAACTTTCGATGGTCAGCAGCTTCCAAAACGAGTGTTTTCATGCTACAATTCTATTCCCGTAGAACTGTACATTTTTCCTACAGTACAATGTTTTAGCTGCTGTAAGTTTGGCCACACCAAAACAAATTGTAGGTCAAAACCCCAGTGCTACAAGTGTGGACAAATGCACACGGCTGAGACTTGTTCTGTTGATGAGGACAATGCCTTTTGTTTTATGTGTAATGGATCTCATTTTGCCATCAGTAAATCATACCCGGAACACAAAAGACAAAGGGATATCAAAGTAACTATGGCCAATAGCTGCATCTCATATGGAGAAGCTGTAAAGCTTCATCCTCCGGTATCCAAATCATTTGCAGATGTTCTTTTCCAGTCAAATACTTCTCCTCATCAACCTGCAACACACCAATCAAATCGTAATAGTGTTGGAAATGGAACCGCACAAAACACAACTAACCAATCTTACAGAAGAACATAGCAAATATGCTAAGCCCCGAAGCCCACCAATTAGAACTAGTAAATGGTATGATCAAGCTGCCCATAATGCCTTGTTAAAAGAATATGCTATTCCACCTCCAACAAATGGTTGTGCGCTCAAGGATTCAAACAATTCTGAATCTCAAACTCAGTCTGTGGCTGAGGCTATAATTGCTTTGATTACTTTGTTGACCAAATCTAACCTTGTCTCATCGTCCCACGTTGCCCCCTTGCTTGAAGCAGTTGCTGCTACCTTAATACAAAATGGACAAGATAGTTCAGTGGAACTGCCGAAGTGTAATTAGTAAAAAACAAGACCTAATCTACCTTATAAATAAGTTTAATCCTTTCGTTTTGCCCTCTCGGAGACATGGCTTAAGCTCGGAGCTCTTTTAAGACTCCCTGGTTCATGTCTCCGTGAGGACCGTCCCGATGGGTATGGTGGAGTGGCTTTACTCATCAGGAATTTTATAGATTTTTCGCAAATAACTACTCCATCACACAGTAATGATGACTGGTCCATCGTTGCTGCCATTGTAAATAATATTTGTATCATCTGTGTATATATTCCTCATCCATCATCAATAATTTTTCATGAGCTGGAACAAATAATATCTGCCCTTCCAAAACCTATCTTGATTCTAGGTGATTTCAATTCTCAGCATCGCTCTTGGGGTAGTTCCGTTTCTAGTTACTATGGCGAGCAAATTTTAGACATTCTTGATAGTCATAATTTGTGTGTTCTCAATACTGGCTACCCCACTAGGCGTACTGGCCCCTTGGAGATAGTTAGCGTCGTGGACTTATCTATTTGTTCCGCTCAACTTTCATCATCTTTATCTTGGTTTACATTAGATTCAACATACGGCAGTGATCACTTTCCAATTTTAATTCAATTTCCTTCTTGTATTCCATCACATCCAAAGCCTAGTCCCGACTCAAGTATAATTTAAGTAATGTAGATTGGAAAGCGTTTCAGAACTGTGTGGAAATGAAAATACCGGATCTTCCTAGTATAGCTGAAGGGGATGTAGTTAGTTCCTCAGGTGCCCTTGCAAAGATCATTACCGAAGAAGCTGATGAAAATTTACCTGTCAAAAATAGTGCATTAGGTAAAATTCCTTCTCCACCTTGGTGGGATTTTGAATGTTCAGAGTCGATTAAAAAACGAAAGGAGGCTGATAAGCGTTATCGTCAATCTATGACAAATGAAAACTTTGAATCCTACATGCAGGTTGCACGAGATACTAAAAAGTTGTTGCGCAAGAAAAAATACGAAGGATGGAAGCAATTCTGCTCGTCACTTTCTCCCAATGTAAAACCTTCTTTAGTATGGAATAATGTAAAAAGGTTTAGATCTGCATTTAATGATACTCCTAGACAGATTCTTTCTCCTAACCTTGCTCAACAATTTATGGATCGCTTAGCTCCTGCATCAGTTCCTGAAGAGTATGTTTTTCAGCCTTCTTCCATTCCTTGTAGTCCTTCTTCCCAATCTGGTCTTGGTTCTCCTTTTCGAATGGAAGAATTAAAAGGGATTTTAAATCATTTAAAAGATTCTGCACCAGTCGAGGACGGGGTTCCATATTCTTTTCTTTCAAATGTCAGTGACAATATTCTTTCTTATTACCTTTCTATCATAAATACAGCTATGTTTACTGGCATTGTTCCACAAGCATAGAGATCTCAAATTGTGATTCCTATACTCAAGCCATGTAAACCTGCAGATGATGTTTCCTCCTATCGCCCAATTGCACTTTCTTCAGTATTTGCCAAAGTGGCAGAACATTTGATTAAAAACAGGTTTTCATGGAAAGCAAGCAACTATTGGCGCAAAGTCAATTTGGCTTTCGTAAAGGTCGGTCTTGTCATGACAGCCTGGCGATAATAACATCTGATATTCGTTTAGCATTTTCGAATAATGAGTCAGTGATGGCTGCATTCCTTGACATCAGTTCGGCATATGATAATGTCTTAGTGCCAGTGTTAAGAGACAAACTTTACAAGTTAGGTGTTCCTTTAGTTTTGATTAACTTCATAATCAATTTACTGTCAGAAAGATCCATTAGTATTCATCTAGATGACAACAATCGAATTACCCGTTCAGTGTGGCAAGGACTTCCACAAGGTTCTGTACTGAGCCCATTGCTATATAATATTTATACATTTGATTTAGAATCATCTTTAAATGGTTCAGTCAGAGTTTTACAGTATGCTGATGATCTACTGTTGTATTCACCTGACTTATCCATTGAACGGGCTAGTAATAGTCTCACATCTTCCTTATGCTTATTGAAGAAGTGGTTAGACTCCAATTTCTTAGAGCTCTCTGTGTCTAAAAGTGCTGTCGTTTTATTTACAAGAAAACGTCTCCCTCCTCCAGCTTCTGTTAAATTTGGTACTCATGTCATTCCAATCAAAACCCAAATTAAATTTTTAGGCATCATATTAGATAGCAAACTGTCAGGTCTTGCTCAATGTGAGTATATAGTTTCCAAATGTGATAAAAACATTAACAACCTAAGATGTGTAGCAGGGGTATGGTGGGGTGCACATCCCTTTTGCTTGAAACTATTATACAATGCTTTGATAAGAAGCATTTTAGATTATGGGACTTTTTTACTAGAACCTGGAAGTGCTGCTGGTCTTAAGAAATTACGGGATGTTCAGTCTAAAGCTCTTAGAATTATTTGTGGTGCTATAAAGTCCAGTCCCATAAATGCGCTTCAGGTGGAGTGTGTGGATCCTCCCCTCGACTTACGGCGTCAATTTCTCAGCGACAGATTTCTTTTCCGTTGTGCTCAAGTTACTAATCATCAGCTTTGGTCAATCTTGCCCCAACTAACTCTACAGATATCTTGTTCAAGCTACTGGAAACACAAGAATACTCCTTGTTTAATTAAAAGCTTCCAAAGATTTAAATCTATTCTGGCTCCCACTTTTAACTCTTCAACTCTCCCCATTTTTCAATACGAATATGAATCATTAACTCTGGTTCCTTCTGTGGCTTTAAATATTGGTATTTTCAAGTATGACCTCGAGCATAATCGTCAGTTTTTGAGTTTAATTGAAACCGAAGCTTATGATGCCCATCATGTGTACACTGACGCTTCATAGGTCTCTCCCAATGGTTGTGTGGGTGTTGGTGTACTGCACTCTCAGTATGACATAGTTCAAAAAATAAAGCTGCCATCTGAATCTTCGGTGTATACTGGGGAGTGTTATGGCATCCTGAAAGCAGTAGAATATTGTGTTCTAATGAAGCTTGGAAACTCTATCATATTCACAGATTCGATGAGCTCATTGCAGTCTATTTCTAAATTTCCATTCAAAGCAAAATCTAACAATCCATATATTTACAAAATTCGAAGTCTTCTATTTAAATGTTACCAGAATGGATATGTAATTTCCTTTGCTTGGATTCCGGGACATAGGGGTATCAAAGGTAATGAGCGCGTAGACCGGTTGGCTCGCGAAGCTTTCGATTGTGGGGATCTCAACCCGTACAAAAATATTGCTGAGGATCTTTTAGCACTGCCAAAGATATACCTAATGGATGCTTGGAGTCAACTCTGGACCGCTCCGGGTGTAAGGACTGGTTTGCGGTATCGTAACATCCAACCTACAATCCTTGTCAAACCTTGGTTTTCAAAAATCTCACTTTCTAGAACGGCTTCAAGCATGATATCACGCATGAGATTGGGACATGTTTGTACACCTGAGCATTTAGCAAGATTACGAATAGTGGACAGTTCTACATGCGAATGTGGAGCTGTGGCTGACCTTAATCACTTATTTTTCGCCTGTCCATTATATGATCGTTCCTCCCTTCTAAATCAGCTGTCACTATTTGGCGTTCCGTTTCCTTTATCCGTTCCTCCCCTTCTTATCATAAATGATAAATCTACGTGTATATTTAAAGTCTTGTATTCATTTCTATCCGCTAACAATATAAAATTGTAAGTAATCTATTTATTTTAACCTTCCTGATCTTGTCCGTCCTATTTTCTAAATTCCGATCCTTTCGCATTTTCCATTCCTAATTCCGTTTCCTCGTTTGGCTAAGTGCGCCAAGAGCGCGAAGCTAAATATATATATATATATATGGTATTAGATTTACACGATTATCAATTCTGCCAATAGATTGAACACCAAACTAATGACCGAATTAATAAGCGTGTAAACCCAAATAATGCGTTATTAGGTAGGGTAATAAAAAAATAAACATACATTTTTCCTTTTATTGTTAAACTTAAAAGCTTAAACTTGCATCAAATCTTCCGTCTCGTAATTTTTTGAGGAGCCACTTAATATTCATTTATAAATTGCTGCACCAATTGCACAGAAAAACATTACAGTACATGTTTAACATTTTTACTTTATGCCTCTCGCATTCCAGAAAAATAACTTCGATTCTTGCTGAGGTTTCACCTAGAAACAATTCACAATGGTTACCAAGTGCTTCACACAAATTAAACATTACACAGATGGTGCTCACCAAAAAAGTAATAATTACGATTTAAAACCACTAGTAACTTAGTACGAAACAACCGCAACAAAGTAAAGCTGTCAACAGGAGTGTTGCCAATTAAGTGAATAGGAAAATACTGGAGACGTTGTTTTATTAAGTCGCAAGATATTCATATGCTGCAGCAGCGAACACGAGCTTAACAAAGTCTGCTAAAAGTAACATACTGTACTTAATTTGTTTTCATAAATTTAATATACTCAGAAACAAAAAGTTACGTATTTTACCACAAAATCGAAGGATTTAATTAAATAAACCGATTATAGTTCTCATTTAAAAATACATGAGGGGCGAAGTGTTGATTAGATTGAAATTATTGAATATAAGCTTAAAATTATTTAAAATTGAACTCTAATATAAATTATTAAATTTTGCTAAAAGTTTCTAATTTGGCAACACTGAAAGTAAACGCTCAAAACGTGTTTCGTTCAAAAACATACAGATTATTGAGTTTATGTCCAAAACTTTTAATTTCAGAACGTAATATAACTACGAAACCGCCATCTATACTCGAATGTAGTAACTAATTTCCATGACTACTTTAGTATAGAGAGTAGAAATGTTCTAAGTGAAGTGGCTCTGCTGTGAGTGATGAGTGATGTGAGACAAAGAGAAAATAATCACTACATTAAGCACAGACCTAATAGCAAGTGGACCGGTGATACCTACAGAATTAGCGTGCATACCTACTAAAATTGGGCACGTAACATGGCTGCTTTTCCTAGGGTTGGGACTGTTAAACGTATGCAGATATCGATATCGATAAAATCTACGCTATAGAAGTTTATGCAACTGTCACGTTACGAGTGTTTTAAGGCCTAATTATCTAGAGTAGCATACATTACTTTAATCTACACACATATTATAAGTACTCTAAGACACGTTCAGAAGCAGAAGGCGTTATCATATCCATACCTGTCACGAATTTGACTGTTGTTTTTATCATAGATAAGTAAACATACCGAGCTGACGTTTCGTTTCGACTATTTTTTTATTGTAAATTATGTTGGTTTTTGCAGATATTTCATATTTTCTACGGTTTTTGAACGCATTATAGAGGAGTTATGACATGTGTGTATATGGGTTTGCAGATGCGTTGCCAACCTAGAGAGCTAAGATGGAATTCCCCTTGTGCCCGTAATTACACCAGCTATCTTACTCTCCACGCCGGGACACAACAGTGCAAGCACTGCTACTTCGCACAAGGTCCTACTACCCACAAAAGTGAAAATAAATAACATTTGTCTTAGGCATCTCCAAAGTTTTTATTCATTTCTAATAGTTTCTGAAAGATACTTTGTCACAACACTCACAACATCTTTTTCCATGATAGCGAAACCTCAAATCTATAATCATTTTGATTACAGACATTACCTTACCCTCACACTTGATGTACAAGGCAACACAGGTGACAGGCACGAGTAGACTGAAAAAGAAGAATATTAAGTATCTATAAATTTATCTCTAGCCTACTCAAGGGACATTTTTTCCAAATCTCAAATCTGGTTCAGGCTGTGCGTTGTGTGTCAGTCAGTAAGTCACGGTTTTATTTTATATGTTTAGATCTAACAATTACCTGAATTGCTCCGTCACGTCATCAATCTCGTCACATTAAGAGTTCTGTTGAAGCATTATGACATGTCGAAGTGCATCGAGCAGACAAACCATGTCTTATGTCGTGGGTTTATATTTTCAATTCCAATCCTTTTCTTTTTAGCAGTTTTATGCACAGGAAATCTGACGAAAAAAAAAATCAAACAATGTTTAGAATTCCATCGATACCTATGTCGATACTTAGCACCGCATAAGCTAATATGCCAAAATCATGCAAATGATTTCTGTTGAAATAAATAATATCATTGGAAAATAAAACAAATCGTTCTAAAACAAACTTTCATACTCATTTTATAAGATCATTATGTTACGATACATGCCAAAATACAATAAAACATTCGAATTATTTAAGGTAACTGGTTACTAACCTTTAAAGGGTCAATTCAGGTTGATTAATGTTTTTTTTAACACTACACAGTCTGACGCAGCACTAGGGCATGATTATCCTATTAAAGACAAAGCCCTGCACACCATGATAACTCGTTTCTTAGAGTAATCCTCACAAAAACAGCAAATATATTCGGAGCCGGCTACCGTTTGACAGCACATCTACCACGAAACTTGGCACGGAACATGGTGGCACCTGCCACGCTGTCGTAAACTCGTGACGTCACTTAGAGAGTGCTGCCAAATTTAGTAACCAACAAATACTATTTGTCTCTCCTATTCATATGCAGCTGTCAGTAAGTTAAAAAGAGATAAAATACCGTTTGACATGTACGTGTCGATATGGCAGATATTTGTATAAGTCACGCTTCATATAGAAGAATATAACGCCTCCACTTTCCTATCTCAATGACATTAAGTGAGATGTGAGTGAGTGTCTAATAATATGGAAAACAATGCACTCTTTTTCTTTGGGCAGTCGTGTTATAATAATTATTCATAAAATTATTATTAATTATTATTAGTCGTGTATTAAAAGCGAAAAACCAAAACAGGATAAAAAAATACGAGACAGAGCGAGATGGCGCTCTACAACACCATTTTGACACGTGTCTCCCAAACAACGCAATATTTCTCTGGATTTTTAAAGCAATTCGATTCTTTGATCTTGGGAATCGCGAAAAACTTGAGAAAATATGATATTGGGTTTGTAAATTTTGCGCTTTAAGCAAAACAAAATCCCAAGTTCGAATTTCGAGCCAAAAGCGAGCGGTCTATGCCAGTGTTGCCGTTCAGGGATAAGGAATCCATTCGTTATCCTGCATTGCAGTCTATGGATTTTTTGTTTTATCTATGTAAATTTTTACTGATACCTGGGCCGTGTTTTATAAAGCTACAAGTTACAGTTTACAAGCGGAAGTCTCTTTCTAACAAAAGATGATAGAACGAGACTTCCGCTTGTAAATTGTAACTTGTAGCTTTATAAAACACGGCCCTGTCTATCATAAAAAGCAAAAAATACGTGTCCAATATTTTTTTTTCGATAATGTATATGACGGACTAACTAGAAATATTACTTTTTTACCCAGAGGACACATAGCTATAGAGATTCCTTACGTTAGTATAATATTCCAAGGCGGAGCCGCGGGCGCTCTCTAGTGACTAATACTTGTACATAGTCTCTCTAATCTGTGGACTAATAAGACTGATCATATCTCTTAGTAGTCTGTGAGACTGATTTAACTTTACAGTTGCAGCAATTGCAGCGATACCATTGAGATAGGAAAGTGGAGGCGCTATATTCTTTTATATGAAGCGTGACTTATACAAATATCTGCCATATCGACACATACATGTCAAACGGCATTTTATCTCTTTTTAACTTACTGACAGCTGCATAAGAATAGGAGAGACAAACAGTATTTGTTGGTTACTAAATTTGGCAGCACTCTCTAAGTGACGTCACGAGTTTACGACAGCGTGGCAGGTGCCACCATGTTCCGTGCCAAGTTTCGTGGTAGGTGTGCTGTCAAACGGTAGCCGGCTCCGAATATATTTGCTGTTTTTGTGAGTATTACTCTAAGAAACGAGTTATCATGGTGTGCAGGGCTCTGTCTTTGATTGTCCTAATCATGCCCTAGTGCTGCGTCAGACAGTGTAGTGTTAAAAAAAAACATTAATCAACCTGAATTGACCCTTCAAAGGTTAGTAACCAGTTACCTTGAATAATTCGAATGCTTTATTGTATTTTGGCATGTATCGTAACATAATGATCTTATAAAATGAGTACGAACGTCTGTTTAAGTATGATTTGTTTTATTTTCCAATGATTTTATTTATTTCAACAGAAATAATTTGCTTGATTTTGGCATATTAGCTTATGCGGTGCTAAGTATCGACATAGGTATCGATGAAATTCTAAACATTGATTGAATTTTTTTTTTTTTCGTCAGATTTCCTGTGAATGAAACTGCCAAAAATAAAAGGATTGGAATGGAAAATATAAACCCACGACATAAGACATGGTTTGTCTGCTCGATGCACTTCGACATGTCATGCTTCAACAGAACTCTTAATGTGACGAGATTGATGACGTGACGGAGCAATTCAGGTAATTATTAGATCTAAACATATAAAATAAAACCGTAACTTTCTGACTAACACAACGCACAGCCTGAACCAAATTTGAGCTTTGGAAAAAATGGCTTAGAGATAAATTTATAGATACTTAACATTCTTCTTTTTCAGTCTACTCGTGCCTGTCACCTGTGTTGCCTTGTACATCAAGTGTGAGGGTAAGGTATAGTCTGTAATCAAAATGATTATAGATTTGAGGTTTCGCTATCACGGAAAAAGAAGTTGTGAGTGTTGTGACAAAGTATATTTCAGAAACTATTAGAAATGTATAAAAACTTTGGAGATGCCTAAGGCAAATGTTTTTTATTTTCACTTTTGTGGTTAGTAGGACCTTGTGCGAGGTCCGTCCCGATCACTACCACCATCTTACTCGCTAATCCTGCCGCTAAGTAGCAGTGCTTGCACTGTTGTGGCCCGGTGTGAAGAGTAAGACAGCCGGTGTAATTAAGGGCACAAGAGGAATTACATCTTAGCTCTCTAGGTTGGCAACGCATCTGCAAACCCATATACACACATGTCATAACTCCTCTATAATGCGTTCAAAAACCGTAGAAAATGTGAAATATCTGCAAAAACCAACATAATTTACAATAAAAAAACAGTCGATACGAAACGTCAGCTCGGTATGTTTACTTATCTATGATAAAAACAACAGTCAAATTCGTGACAGGTATGGATATGATAATGCCTTCTGCTTCTGAACGTGTCTTAGAGTACTTATAATATGTGTGTAGATAAAAGTAATGTATGCTACTCTAGATAATTAGGCCTTAAAACACTCGTAATGTAACAGTTGCATAAACTACTATAGCGTAGATTTTATCGATATCGATATCTGCATACGTTTAACAGTCCCAACCCTATGAAAAGCAGCCATGTTACGTGCCAAATTTTAGTAGGTATGCATGCTAATTCTGTAGGTATCGCCGGTCCACTTGCTATTAGGTCTGTGAGCGATACCGACAGCGGACAGTTTCAGCCCCTCGACTACGAAGTGCAAAATTAGAACTTCGTATCGTGCCGTCCCTCTCAAGCTAATATTATTTAACACGAGAGTGAGCGGGACGATACGATACGAACTTTGAACTTCGTAGTATGGGGCACAGAGTACCTTTTTATAACTGAGATAGAGATGTCACTTCAACGTTTCGCACACAGAGACATCTGGTGCTTTTTGACGGCAAAATATGCGATGACGTCATTGACGTCTAGTTTCCTAAATGTTAAAATAATTCACTTTGAGCAATTGCTATTACACCATGTTCTATTATATACATTAGAACATGGTGTAATAGTAATTGCCCACTTTCCCGTTTTGATGAATTTGGTAATTATTCAGTGCTTTATTTTTTACACATTTTCTTTTTATCAGGCATTCCAACTCCAACTTAGACACCTGGTGAATGTGAAAAACCACAGATTAGAGAGATAATCGCGGCCATTATTCATTCGTTCCGTTCCACTTATACCTTCACTGTACGTTGTTTTTAGTAAATAAAAAAATCTAAATAAATATCAAAACCTCCAAAATACTAAAAATCTAAGTTTTCGCCCCATTTTATTAGGGTTTACTTGCAGAATGATACGTTAACTCAACCAGTGGTTATAGAATATTCTATATAATATTTTAGCGTAAGAAAAACTGATGCGTGTAATGATATTTTAGATAAGACATTCCTAAAATAAAAAAGGTCGATATTACCAGTGCTCACAAAATAATTAATTAGCACAAGCGCATTTTTAAACAAGGAAAGATAAGTGAGAGCATTTACTAAGCGAAAATAAAATATTTATTCCAAAATTTAAAACTTCAATATATACTACATTGATATTAGCACCACCTATCGACGTGTGACAACAACTTCAATCAAATAGAATATTACTTAAGTATATACTACACAATGTAACTTGAGTGACTGCTGAAATTAGCTGGACAATCAAGTGTAGTAGTTAGTTCGTCGATTATTGCTGTCGGTTTAAAAAAAATACGGTTTTTTTTTTCATTATATATTGCAAAATTTTATGAAAAGTTTCAGTCACAAATTATTACTTGTACTTCTGTTAAAAAATTTGCAAAAATTATCATCATGCAAAGAAGAAAAAAAACGGTTTTTGGTACACCTACTACACTTCAATTTTCGGACTCAAGTAAACGTCATACAGCATGCAGCCGATGCAGCGCCCAGCGGCTTTCTGTGTTTTAGAAAATGCGCAGTGTTCAACTGTTATTTCGTTAATTGTCCACTAGTAAATAAGTAGAGTCGATTTTCAGCTCCTCCGTTTTATCAGTGTCAGTTCGTGTGTATTGGACGTTGCGGCGAAAATTCGAACGCTTTAGTTACAATCTTTCTGTGTTGTTTCAGTTATTTATTGCGATATCAGATGCTTGTAATTTGTGCTATTGTTAGTTGTTGCGATTTTGGACGCTTTAAATGTATAATTTATGAAATAAACGATTTTGAATTCTGAGTTTGAATTTATCATAATGTCTAAACTAATAAGAGTGTGTACACCTAATGTCCGAGCTTGCGCGCGCGTTTGTGTGTTATGAAATCTGTTCTGTCGACTATCACAGATAAAAGATGGCATTGCTGTAGAGGCTGGTTGAGGGTGACATTTTTTTCCGCTGAGAGGGCGCTCTATTTCCCGTATATTATATTACTCTATGGTTATACCACCGTGAATGTACTCTGTGACTCACAGTGAGCGAGTTTATTCTTTACGCTTTCCGGGAAAAAAGGGCGGGAAGTTTTAAGGGAATAGGCGGAAATTTTAAATAATTTTCATAAAATCCTTAAAAGCCCTTTCTTTTGCTTTCTTTTGCTTCGTTTATTTAGTACTGCGTGAAGAGGAGAAAAATGGGTGAGAATAGTGGTGGAAGAGGATTTAAAAGAAAATCTGATGAACCAGGAGAGTCCCCAGCTAAAATGGCGGCAAATTTTTCAAGAAGTAATCGTGGTTTATTTAAAGATTATCACCATATTTACACGGAAAATGACAAAAAAGAATATCCAGTCCTGTTGTCTTGCGCTTCAACTGCTGACTCAGTCAGTCCCAAAATTGATCTTCTTAAGACAAATAAAATCCTTAAGATGGTGCAAGGTGTTGCTTATGTAAAACCTGTTGGTTTGTCAATGATCAAAGTGATGTTCTGCAACAAAAAAGATGCTAACACTTTTATAATGAACAACTCACTCCTGACCAATAATGGATGGGTAGCTAAAATTCCCTATGACCATCTCGAGTCACAGGGTATTATAAGAGCTCCTGCAGTACTTTCCGAAGAGGAACTGCTTGAAGATTTGAAGGCCCAAGCCGAGATAATAGGAGTTAAACGTTTCTCAAAGAAGATGGGTGATGAGTTGATACCCACCCAAACAGTGCTCATCACGTTCCTCAGCTCCTCACTTCCTGACCATGTCACATTCGATCACATATGGTTTGATGTTCTACCATATATAAAGCCTCTTCGCCAATGTTTCACATGCTACAAGTTTGGACATGGTCGAAATTCATGCAAATCTCAACAGCTCTGCTCAATTTGCTCCGGAAATCATTTTTTCAAGGTCTGTGACAATAAGGCTAATGTCAAGTGCATCAATTGCAAAAAAACTGATCATGTTGCTGTATCTGCAAATTGCCCAGTGAAAAAAGCCAAATTAAATGAAGTAAAGGATAAAATTAATGGAAAAGTCACCTACGCATCTATCTCAGCAAAGTCTGCATTTCCTCCACTCAAGACTCCACAGCGTAGAGCCATTATTTCTGACATATTGAACTCTACTGAAGTAATGAACTCCTTAACCAAGACTATAATTGACATTTTAAAAAAGAAAAAAGATCCAGATGCCAACTCTCCTATATGCACAAATCTCATTAAAGAGTTGCTTATCACCAACTTTGGATCCTAATTATGGATTGCAAGGATGGTATCAAGCAACTTGTAATCTTTCACTGGAACTCTCGCAGCATTCTCTCAAAACTGTCTCAATTACAACATTTCCTCTCTAATAACACTGATATTGATTTAATTTTACTGAATGAAACTTGGCTAACTTCTTCTAAAAGTTTTAGGTTACCCGGGTTTAACATCCTGCGGCAGGACTCCAGCCGTCCATGTGGTGGAGTTGCTGTCGCTATAAACTGTAAGTACAATTACACCATTATTTCTTCCAGTTCTTCATATAATTTTCAAAATATTCTCTTTTCAATCTCGTTAGGTACTCTGACATTAGATGTTCTATCCTGTTATGTTCCTCCCCCTCCGAATGGTAAATTCGAAATGCATCATTTAAACAATGTTTTCTCAAAAATTACCAGTAAAAACTTTTTAATTGTTGGGGACTTCAATGCCCATCATGTAGCTTGGGGCTGTAGAAATGTTGACAGAAGAGGTAATTTATTATATTCCTTTGTCGATAATCACAATCTAGTTTGTCTTAATGACCATGACCAAAAAGACACTACCTTTGCTCCTTTTAATCAACAAGGCAACGTTCTTGATTTGGCTTTCGCTTCTCCAGCATTAAGTTCCAGCTGTTCTCTTTCTGTGTTTGATGACTTGATGAGCAGCAATCATTTCCCTCTACTAATTCACGTCCTATACAAGGGTTCTGTTCAGAACTCTGGCTCGTCTAGAGCCGAAAGTGACTCTATAAACTCTTCCATTGATTGTTTATCTAACATTAACTTTAATAAAGTAGACTGGCTGAAATTTACTGAACTGTGTAAAGATAAATTTGATACGTTTATAATGGATCCAGATCCGATTAAAGCTTACAACGAATTCACTCATATTTTAGGTGACATCCTACTGACTTTTCCTAAGAAATCGTATAGTTGATATACTAAAAAGCGTAAAGCTGTTATTTGGTGGAATGACGTGTGCTCTCAAGCCGTTAATCAATCAAAGATCGCCTTACTTTCATATAAAACTTATCCCACATTAGAAAATTATTTACTTTACAAAAAGTTAGATGCAAAAAAGAAAAGAATTTTATCAGAACAAAAACTTTTGAGTTGGGTTAATATTTGTTCTTCATTTAATCGCATGACTCCATTAAAACTAATTTGGGACCATGTTAAAAGGTTTAAGTTTGCTAAGTTAAACAACAATTCTAGATCTGGCTTTTTAGATGACCCATCCAATGCTCTAAATTTTTTAAACAAAATCGCTTCGTCTAGCTCTGTTGATACTTTTACTTCTTTAGATAGATTAAACTTCTATTTTGCTTCAGAGGGTTCAGAGTCAGCTCAATGGATTCTTAATCCCTTTGAATATTATGAGTTCGAGTCTGCTTTAGCTTCCAAAAAGAACACTTCACCTGGCCCCGATTTTTTCCCATATTCTGTCATCAAAAGTTTACCTATTAATGCTAAGAGAATTCTATTGAGTATTTTTAATCAACTTTGGTTACATAAAGTCATACCTCCTATCTGGAAAGTTCAGTTTGTTATTCCTATTTTGAAACCCAATAAAGATTCTAATAGTTTAGATGCTTATCGTCCCATTTCTCTTACTTCGTGTTTAGCTAAGTTATTTGAAACTATGTTAAAGAATCGGCTTGAATGGTTTATTGAACATAACTCTCTAATTCCAGAATTTCAATTTGGTTTCCGTAAAGGAAAAAATACAATGTATAACTTTGGTTGTTTACTAGGTGACATTAAGAATAATTTGAGGAATAATAAATTCACTTTGTCTGTTTTTCTAGATATTAAAGGGGCATTTGATAATATTAACCATAATTATTTAATAAAAAGTTTGCACAAGCTTGGTATACCTGGTCCAGCTTTATTCTGGATTTTTGATTTCTTAAATAATCGTAGTGTATATCTTAAAATAAAAAATAAGCTGTACGGTCCTAAATCCACCTTTAAAGGAACACCTCAAGGTTCAGTTATCTCTCCCTTAGTATTTATTTTGAGCCTCGTTGATTTTATGAAACAAATTCCTTCTTCAGTTAAGTACTCCTTTTATGCTGATGACCTTGTTATTTATTTAGATTGTGATGATCCCTCTGTAGGTGAGTTCACAATTAATAATTGTTTATTGACTTTATGTAATTTGTTTCAACACAAACTTAAACTAGAAGTTAATGTCGAAAAAAGTTCGGTAATGCTTTTTAGTCACAATACTCATAGTTGTGTACACCGCCCCAAAATAATTTATAATAAGGCTTTATTACCCTATAGTACTTCCGAGCGTTACTTAGGTATTATATTAGATTCTGAACTGTCCTGGGCTCCTCATATTGCATACATTTGTAAAAAAGCTGAACTTCGTTTAAATGTTCTGAAGTCCTTGGTTGGAGTTAATTGGGGCTCTGACCCAAAAATTTTAAAAACCCTGTATATGTCTTTGGTTCGTAGTCAATTTGACTACGGCTGCATTTTTTATGCCAATGCTTCTGGTTATCTGCTTCGCAAGCTTGATGTTCTTCAAAATAAAGCTTTACGTATAATCACAGGAGCTATGATGTCTTCCCCTATTAATTCTTTGGAAGTAGAGTCCGGTATTCCCCCACTATTTATACGGAGGAGTTTTTTAATTGATAAATTTTGCCTCAACTTAGTTAGTCATGATAACGTACTAGTAAATCGTTTTCTGCAAGATGTTGTAATCCCTAATTATAATCTGTCTGCGCTTCCTTTTTCTACTTGTATCAGTAAATCAATTTTATATCTAAATTTCGAATTTCAAGACACGGTCTCTTGGCACAACTTGATTCCTTGTTTTTCTTACAGTTTTCAGTCCATGTTGAGAGATGTTCCGGTTACTATAATTAAGTTTGAATCTAAGTTTGAATTTTATGAATTTTTAAATGATAAGTCTGATTATATTAAAATTTATACTGATGGTTCTAAAACCAAAACTCGTACTAGTTTTGCTTTCTATGACTCTACTATTAATGTAGGCAAAGTATTTTCCTGTAGTAATTATTTTTCAATTTATTCAGCCGAAATACTTGCTATGATATATGCTCTTATGTACATAAAAAATAATGATTTCTCTTCTAACAAGTTTTTAATATTATCCGACTCTATGAGTGCTCTTCAAGCAATATCTAATAAACTGATTAAAGCTAATGTAAATTACTTAATCTATAAGTTACGAAGTCACATCGTTGATCTTTTCAATTGTAATAAAACTGTAGAATTCTGTTGGGTTCCTGGCCATTCTGGTATTTTAGGTAATGAAATTGTTGATTCTTTTGCCAAGTTAACAGCTAATGTTGAGAATTGTAATTTTAAAGTCCCTTTTACTGATTTGCATAAATGTGTTAAAGATATGATGTTAAAGCGCTGGTCAATGTCTCTGGATAGTTCCAGAAACTTTAAAGGGAAATGGCTGGCTGAAATCCAACCAGTCCCTTCCACTACTGCCTGGTTTGAAAAAAGTAAAGTTTACATGGGCAGGGAGTACATTAGAAGTTTGTGTAGATTGCGCATTGGCCATTGCCTGTTTCCAGCTCATCTTCACAGATTAAAATTGTCTAATAATTCTGTTTGTAAGTTTTGTGCTTTTGATAACTGTAATTTGGATCATTTATTTTACAACTGCCCTCATTTTAACTTACAACGATTATTATTTATTGCCCTCTGTAAAGAAACATTAAATCACAAAGATTTTCCACAAAATGTACAGGAACTTTTGACTCATTTCGATTTGTATAGCTTTATCTTCAATTTCATTAAAAATTCGTTTGGCTCTTTGTAAATATTCTTATAAGCTTAATTCTTGTTTTTGTTTTCTGTTTTAAATTGTAATTTTAGCTCTTAGACTAATTGTTTTGTTCGCTTAAATTTAATCTAGTTTGTAAATATTCACTGTTAACTTTTGTTATTTTCGTGCCTCCTTTTTAAGTTGATGGCCCTGGTAGCCAAAGCTCAATAAAAAAAAAAAAAAAAAAATGAGCGAGTTTATTTTATAGGAAGATTCCAGTGCTTGCTAGAAAAATCGAAATCTGCTGAAAATAATATTTTTGTAATCTCTGCCTGAATCTGAAACTTGCAGTCTCGATCGGTGAAAGCTACTTTACAATAAAGCTAGTATTATCTCTTGAATGCGAATGGTTGGATGGTAATACTTCTCACCCTCATTTTCATGACATTTATTTGCCTAAGTGTTCTAACAACTGTAGCTGTTTATTTTGCGTCATCGACATGGTAAGATAATTTTCATTGTTTCATTTTACAGCAGATTGTACGGTTTCGAAAACTGGCACTATTCGATTTTCAACTAATGTTTTTTTTCTTACACTCTAATTACATTTGCATAAAAATTACATCCAAATAGTCAATGCACAAGAATGAAGTATACCAATTTGTATAATACAACAACACAATTATTCGAAGTTTCAGAATTAGCTGTATCAATAATATGGGCTCCCAACATCAGGCTTGCTCTGCTAAGTTTAAGGATTTAGAAAGCTTCAAATCTGCCAAATAGTAAATATGCCACTTGAGGAATAAAATTTAATGCAGTTTATTAGGCCCTCAGTATATTATTGATAATTCATTTACTGGTTTGCTGCATGTAAAGCTGCATACGAATTAGAGCCGCTAAGGTCGAGGCAGCCCGACCTTAGTGGCTCTAATTCATATGCAGTTTTACATGCAGCAACCCAGGCGAGGCTGCTGGCAAGCATGAGAGTCGCGCATTTCTTTCTGTGGCGAGGTAACGTGCTCGCGGCGAACCGCTATTGTGCGTCGAGTAAAATTGCGTCAAACGCGATCGCAGCTGCTGCTGCTTTTATTAACAAGAAAAAGAAAAATCCACCTTGATGGTAAATGAAACAGTTTTACAAAAAAATCGCAATTTATATTTCATATTTGTTTCACTGAATCGATGACCGAATTTGAAGCCTGACCCTGACTATGAAGCTTGAGGTCACAGGTTCGAATCCCGGTCGGGGCAGATGTTTATATGATGAAAACAAATATTTGTTCTCGGGTCTTGGATGTTTAATATGTGTATAAGTATGTATTTATCTATAAAAGTATGTTTATCTGTTGTCTAGTACCCATAGTACAGGCTTTGCCTAGTTTGGGACTAGGTCAATTGGTGTAAATATTTCCCATGATATTTATTTATTTAAATTGGTTTCGAAAATGCGTTTGTGCCTCGTGATTTTCTGCATCCATACTATGCGAGGCATGCACACCACTCTCGACTCTCGGTGGCTCGCTGTGTGTGGCGCATACAAACTTGAGCAAATGGGAGAGCCGTGCTTCCCTTAACCTGAGGCTGCCTCTAATTTGTATGCACCTTAACTTATTATTGAACAAAAGAACAAATGTGTTATTGATGATGACTACTTTATTGTCCAATTGATGTAGCTGTACTATAATTATATTACAGTTGGGAATAACTGAAGAGAAAAGAAAAGTGCCAAAAATGCTGCAGGAAGTTTTGCAGTTTGATGTACAAATGACAAAAAAATTTGTTGACATTGCATTAAGAAACACTGCATTGCGATCTCTCCGCAATCATGCTAAGTTTCTAGAGGTAGGTTCCACTAATTCCAGTCATTATTAATGCTAAGACCATACAAAGGACAGACAATTAAACCAAGAGCACTGGCAATATTTGTACAATGTTGCGGTCGTTTAAACTACTATGTCTGCTGTAGCTAGTAACTGCTCCCAAACCCAATCTTGGATATATCTGACACTGTTGGCCCATATTTAATCATATTACATAATCATAGCTAATATTCTGTTGCACCTTAGCCCTGGTAGTTTTGCAGATGCATATTTATTGAAGATTTGTTTTGTACAGGTGTCCTGTCATGGCATTGTGTGGCTCGCTGGCTGGCTCACTTTCATATGGTTATTTAACAACAAGGACCTGTATCAAGTTCAAGTGAATCTGCTGATAGGTAAAAATAGAACTTATAAGTTGCATGCTATTGATATAGATATAAATACTTATAAATTATAAACATTTAATGTTCTCTTTCTTTCAGCACTTTTCCTGGACATAGTTGTGATAGCTGTCTTAAAGGCTTTTGTTCGGAGACGAAGACCTGTACCAATGAACAAGTTGATTGCAGTGGATCCTGACAAGTACTCATTTCCATCAGGGCATGCCAGTAGATCGGTCTTAATTGCCTTTATACTGATGTTTTTAAGCCCAGTTTCAATAATATTCTACCCACCCCTTCTGGCATGGATTGGCTCTGTGTCTCTGTCAAGGGTCCTTCTAGAGAGACATTACTTCCTAGATGTATTCGCTGGCTGTGGTATTGGCATTTTGGAAGGCCTCTTCATGAGCTTGGTCTGGTTTTCTCAAAGCACTTCTGCAAGCATTTTGTCTTCACTGTCTGATGAAAAACTTGATGGAGGAGACTTTCATGTTTAATACTTACACATGTATTGATTTAAACTTTCGCGATTTTCACACCATATACTCGGAATTTGATCGCGTAAAAAATATATTTAAATTTAAATAAGTACCTCGACGTTATGGACGCAGCGTTGGGTCCATGCATGGACCGTGCATGGGGGGAGGGAACGTAGAGGTATTTAAAAAAATTTACGCGATTAACTACCCGAGTATCATGATAATGTACATGTATTTTAAGGGTGCTTCTTATTTATTTTATGTAACTCTGAAACCGTGAAAAAACCCGAGTTCGAAATCAAGTCTAATGCATATTCCCATAGACATAGTACCGTACTTTTAATGTAACTGTAAGTTGAGTGATTAAGTATTCAAAAAATCTCAATATCAAGATGTTATTGGTAAATAGTGAATACCTGCCAACTGTAATGTAAAAAAAAAATGTTACGATGTGTCAATAAACTTTATCAAAATTTGTAATGCCTAATCCAATCAATGTTACCCAAATGTATTTTAAAAATGTGCCTTTTGAGTGAAATAAAATAAAACAATCATAATTGTTGTCACTTCAAACCTAACAAGAAAATATTTTTTATTGCATTTGCACTAGCACTATAGTCAGAGTTATGGTCACTTCCCGTTAAACCCAAGGAACTTTCACTAGAGCTGGAATGACATCTCTCTAATGTTATCGTGGTCATACTTGGAATTTAAAAAAAAAGTGAAAGGGATGTCACCGCGAGCCAGCGTGCTTAATGGCCCTTCTACACGGTTGGCAACAGAGCTTCCACCACCGTGACCTTGGTGGATAGTTTGTTGCTCGGTCGCGACGACGGTCGCATCCACGGTTGCAAACACCGTCTAAAGGGCCTGCTACCTGGTTGGCAACAGAGCTTCCAACACAGTGACCTTGGTCAGTTTCCAACCAACCGTTTGTATAAACAACCTTGCAACGCCCTTGGTTTACGGGCGTGCGTTGGCAACGCGTTCGCTCCACCGTGAAAGACGATGGAAGGCTTGTTGGCAACCCGCACGAGCGTGTTGCAAACCGCGTTGTCAACCGTTAGTTCAGTTATGTTTATGTCTAAAGTGCTAAAGCGACATCAGCAGTAGTAGTAGCGCAGTAGGTATGCCTTTATTTGTGGTTCGTCCTCTCCTCAGATGGTTCGTCGTAGTCGTAATTCGCACTCCCAAGGCCACGGACAATGCGATGCGCGATTGCGCGTGGCGCGTAAGTAAATAAATAAATAAATATCATGGGACAAGTGACACCAATTGACCTAGTCCCAAATTAAGCAGAGCTTGTGTTATGGGTACTAGACAACGGATAAACATACTTATATAGATAAATACATACTTAAATACATATTAAACATCCAGGACCCAAGAACAAACATTCGTATTCATCATACAAACATCTGCCCCGACCGGGATTCGAACCCGGGACCTCAAGCTTCGGAGTCAGGGTCTCTAACCACTAGGCTATCCGGCTGTCAGTAAGCTTGCAATATCGACATGCGACCCGGCCGTCGCGCGACTGGCTTCACTAGACTAGACTAGCGGCGGCCATGTGAATTTAGTCCTATGGGCCCACAGACCTAATAGCAAGTGGACCGGCGATACCTACAGAATTAGCGTGCATACCTACTAAAATTTGGCACATAACATGGCTGCTTTTCATAGGGTTGGGACTGTTAAACGTATGCAGATATCGATATCGATAAAGTCTACGCTATAGTAGTTTATGCAACTGTTACATTACGAGTGTTTTAAGGCCTAATTATATAGAGTAGCATACATTACTTTTATCTACACACATATTATAAGTACTCTAAGACACGTTCAGAAGCAGAAGGCATTATCATATCCATACCTGTCACGAATTTGACTGTTGTTTTTATCATAGATAAGTAAACATACCGAACTGACGTTTCGTATCGACTGTTTTTTTATTGTAAATTATGTTGGTTTTTGCAGATATTTCACATTTTCTACGGTTTTTGAACGCATTATAGAGGAGTTATGACATGTGTGTATATGGGTTTGCAGATGCGTTGCCAACCTAGAGAGCTAAGATGGAATTCCTCTTGTGCCCGTAATTACACCGGCTGTCTTAATCTCCACACCGGGACACAACAGTGCAAGCACTGCTACTTAGCGGCAGGATTAGCGAGTAAGATGGTGGTAGTGATCGGGACGAACCTCGCACAAGGTCCTACTAACCACAAAAGCGAAAATAAAAAAAACATTTGCCTTAGGCATCTCCAAAGTTTTCATTCATTTCTAATAGTTTCTGAAAGATCCTTTGTCATAACACTCACAACTTCTTTTTTCGTGATAGCGAAACCTCAAATCTATAATCATTTTGATTACAGACATTACCTTACCCTCACACTTGATGTACAAGGCAACACAGGTGACAGGCACGAGTAGACTGAAAAAGAAGAATGTTAAGTATCTATAAATTTATCTCTAAGCCATTTTTTTTCCAAATCTCAAATCTGGTTCAGGCTGTGCGTTGTGTCAGTCAGAAAGTTACGGCTTTATTTTATATGTTTAGATCTAATAATTACCTGAATTGCTCCGTCACGTCATCAATCTCGTCACATTAAGAGTTCTGTTGAAGCATGACATGTCGAAGTGCATCGAGCAGACAAACCATGTCTTATGTCGTGGGTTTATATTTTCCATTCCAATCCTTTTATTTTTGGCAGTTTCATTCACAGGAAATCTGACGAAAAAAAAAAAATTCAAACAATGTTTAGAATTTCATCGATACCTATGTCGATACTTAGCACCGCATAAGCTAATATGCCAAAATCAAGCAAATTTTTTCTGTTGAAATAAATAAAATCATTGGAAAATAAAACAAATCGTACTTAATCAGACGTTCGTACTCATTTTATAAGATCATTATGTTACGATACATGCCAAAATACAATAAAGCATTCGAATTATTCAAGGTAACTGGTTACTAACCTTTGAAGGGTCAATTCAGGTTGATTAATGTTTTTTTTAACACTACACTGTCTGACGCAGCACTAGGGCATGATTAGGACAATCAAAGACAGACCCCTGCACACCATGATAACTCGTTTCTTAGAGTAATACTCACAAAAACAGCAAATATATTCGGAGCCGGCTACCGTTTGACAGCACATCTACCACGAAACTTGGCACGGAACATGGTGGCACCTGCCACGCTGTCGTAAACTCGTGACGTCACTTAGAGAGTGCTGCCAAATTTAGTAACCAACAAATACTGTTTGTCTCTCCTATTCTTATGCAGCTGTCAGTAAGTTAAAAAGAGATAAAATGCCGTTTGACATGTATGTGTCGATATGGCAGATATTTGTATAAGTCACGCTTCATATAGAACAATATAGCGCCTCCACTTTCCTATCTCAATGTATGGGCCGGACTCGCTGCGTACTTGTAAAATCTTACGTTAAACGTGGAGTCGACCCGTCCTGGTTAAAGGCATGAATGGCATGATAAAACTGAAGTGCAGAGTGGAGGTCGGTAGCGTATGAGGAGCGGGAATCGAGGCAATGACTGCAGTGCAGAAATAATACTTCGGATAGATTCAAGTCCTTTATTGGTCATCAATACGAATAAATGAATCGCTTACTTGTACTGAACTATTATTCTAATTTTAATTACTATAGCAAAATTAAATAACACATGACCGTATGGTGACACCAGAGGGAAGAGGAAGAAGACAAAGACAATTACAGTGTTGTCACAAATAACGGCATGCATAGACAAACATAGACTACCTAATAAGAATGCTTTACACATTTTAACAAAAACAACCTTTATCTTTAAATTTTTTTAGCATATTGGTAGTTACATGTAAAATTTACAATAAACTTCTAACTAGCTACTGCAGTTCTTTTTCTGAGTTGCAGATTTTTTTTTAGTAATTAAATAGTAAATATCATGGGACAATTGACACCAAATGACCTAGTCCCAAACTAGGCAAAGCCTGAACTATAGGGACAATGGTGGATAAATAGATAAATACATATTTATATTACATGTTAAACATCCAAGACCCAAGAACACACATTCATATTTATCATACAAACATCTGCCTCAACCGGGCATTGAACCCGGGACCTCAAGCTTCATAGTCAGGGTCTTTAACCACCAGGCTATTTGGTCGTCAACTGTCAAGTAGAAATAAAAAGTTAAAATATGGTCAATACCGATAAGCTAATAAAATAAGGTAGGCTCTTGCCCATACCAGTGGCATCTCAATCTCCTTTGTGAAAATCATTAAATTTAATTATTTAAATATGAACAAAAATACCTTTCAGTTAACTGTTTATTATCCATTACAAACTAAAACAATGTTTCTAAAAATTTATATTGTGTATGCTGTAGGCATTTATCCCCACATGGCTCTTTGCACTCCAGATAACTTGTTATAGTCCGCGAGATGCCTCCAGACAATGCGACTCAAACGCCATTCTTTCACGATACCACGGGGCCTGAAAAAACAATGCAACCATGTTAAGGTTTTTCCAACATACAGACAAAGAATCTGAATTGCAAACCACTGCAGAATCTTTTTGCTGCAAATTTCACATTGGTAACATTATCATATGACATAGAAAACATGAAATTATTTGGGAGGTTTCCCAGAGGTATGTGAATCAGTTTCTTCAACTGAACAGTACAGCTACACATATTTTGTGAAAATAATATGACAAACTAAGGTCTGTAAAAAAACATAGTCAGAAAAAGATTTAACAAAACTCCAGCACTTATTTAGAGATGCAGTAGTCACAATAAAATTACCTGGATGTAACAACACATCTGTTGTTGATCCTCAAAGGACAAGCATTCAGGTCAAACTTGTTGATGTCCTTGTCTGCCATCTCCCTAATCTCTACAGGAAGAACATCATTCTTCCTCAAGGCATTGATCCTGGTCCTTTCAAGAAAATGTTCGGCGTTCAAGCGCCGGCGCTTTACGTCTCTTACCATCATCCAATTTGCCCATTTGTTTCTAACTTGTTGGTACTAAAAAATATTTTCTCAATTGATTAACACGTTCGCCAGTGCAAAGCGGCTATTAATAGCCCTTGAAACAATAGAAATTGAATTGTGCCTGGTTGACCGCCGGCGAAAGCACTATAATAGAAACATGTGTAGTTAATTCATTCGTAAGTTACATCCATATTTTCATGTACAGTGTATGTTTTTTTCACAATTATAATACAATACAAACATGAAGTGAAAATTCATTCTTACGTTACATCCAGCAACTGCTTGCGATTTCCAAACAAAGCGTCCGAGACTAGAAATATTGAAATTCATTTTAATTGTGTTGCCTTCTTTAAAATGTTTATAAACTTTTATTACACTGTGAGTTATTTTTGTGGAGAGGATAATAATTCAATTATTATTTTTTATTCTATCTTTTTTTTTTATTCACCCATAAGGGATAGGCAAAGGAACTGAGTCCATACAGCCACGTCTGATGTGTTTTGTAAATTTCTGTATATTAAAGTCCTGTCACCGTCAGAGTTGTCAGTCTGTCCTAGTCACGTCCTGTCAGCTGCTCATGACTTTCGTAAAGCGATAGTGTACTTTACGGCGAGCTACGGCGAGCAGCAGCCCGCGGATACTTGGGAGGTCACAAAAAGCGGGAATACGCGTTTTCACTTGAATTCTTCATTTGCTGGGCACTTTCACGTTAGTTTGTTGTATAATACACTATCTTTATTATCCACCAAACAACATTAAGCACAGAAACTAAAATTCAATTAACGATACGATCCACTCTCATCGGTTTCCCGCCAAATTCTTATTATTCTATCTATTCTGACACATAAACCCAAATTTTTTGACAGTACATAGGCAAAAGAAGTTAGGCCCATACAGCCATGCCTGATAAGTTTTGTTAATTTCCTGTAATTTATTACACGACTGCCCAAAGAAAAAAAAAGAGTATTGTTTAAAGTAGTGGTTTGCATCGGAGCGTAGACCTCCGGAGAAACACCAGTATTCTCCGGTTATACAACTTATGGAGTCAATTAAAAGACATGTTTTTTTATTGATTAACGATGTATTTATTAGGTACGTACTATTTTTTATCTTTATTTTTAATCACAATATTTTTACTACTCACTTTTATGTATTCTTCTTTTTGATGATTTCCATAAGTTGTTGGTTGACATTATTGTTATATTATAATAATTATTCGTCGCCAGTATACCGTGCATGTTTTTTTTATCGAATCTCATAAATAATCTTATTTATTTAAATGAATATATTTCATTACAAGCTTTAATTTGCACAACATTACCGAAAGATAACTATTCTAGCTGAACAACATAATTCTCCGGAGATCACCGGTGAATCACCGGAGATCGGCCAACCACCGGTGAATTTCACCGGTCCGCAAGATTAGGCTACAGTGCAAACCACTGATTTAAAGTCACATCAAGGAAAAAAGCGCGGGAAACGTGAAACGCGGCGGTTGTGTTTTCTGGGTTTTTTATTTTAATATATTTAAAAATTAGTTCAAAGATCAGTTAGGTATTGATATTGTATCTATTTTGATTCACCTATTTGTAGTTAATATGTAATGAAATGATGGGTATGTAATATGTAATGTGTATGAAATTTATGACACTACACAAATGTGTAGTGTCATAAATTTCGTCGTAGTAGGCGAGTTTTTATAATTATTTCTCCCCCATGGGGGATAAAGAACCACCGGACCCTGGAGGTGCAGACCTCCAGGTTGCATGCAATATTAAAATAGACGAATCCAGTGTAGACACGGGCGCTTCTACTACTGGTAGCAGAAGCGACCGTAAACGCATATTAAAAACTAATAAAGTGTGCAAACATTGTAACAAAAAACGGAAAAGAAATAATGGCGGAAACTATGAATGCGATTGCTCTGAAAGTTTTCGAGAGTCATCTCCCATAATTGCGAAAAAACAAGAGACTGTTAAAACAAATGAAACACCAAGGTTTAGCAGGGATTTATTCGTGGATTCTGATGTTAGCCCGTACATAATTCACGTACAATTAAAGAAAGTGGAAACAAATTCGTCGTTACATCCAGTGGCGTTCGGAATTTTTTTAATGAAAAATAGGTTTGAGAACATTATCAATGGCAGTGTTAAACTTATTGGCAGGACTCGAATTTCAATGGCTTTCAGCAAGGCTACGAACGCTAATGCTTTTATTAAAGATACTCGCTTAGACGGGGAGAATCTGATGGCATACATTCCATCATTCTTAATAACACGCATGGGCTTGGTACGTGGGATTCCTGATCAATGGTCGGACGATGAGATTTTGGCCAACATTTCTGTGCCCATTGGGTGTGGAAAAGTGGTCAAGGTCAGGCGTCTTAATCGAAGGGTACTTATAAACGGCTCGGTCATCTGGCAACCCTCAGAAACAGTTGTTTTAACTTTCGATGGGCAGCAGCTTCCATAACGAGTGTTTTCATGCTACAATTCTAATCCTGTAGAACTGTACATTTTTCCTACAGTACAATGTTTTAGCTGCTGTAAGTTTGGCCACACCAAAACAAATTGTAGGTCAAAACCCCAGTGCTACCCGTGTGCATTTGTCCACACAAATGCACACGGCTGAAACTTGTTCTGTTGATGAGGACAATGCCTTTTGTTTTATGTGTAATGGATCTCATTTTGCCATCAGTAAATTATGCCCGGAACACAAAAGACAAAGGGATATCAAAGTAACTATGGCCAATAGCTGCATCTCATATGGAGAAGCTGTAAAGCTTCATCCTCCAGTATCCAAATCATTTGCAGATGTTCTTTTCCAGCCAAATACTTCTCCTCATCAACCTGCAACACACAAATCATATCGTAATAGTGTTGGAAATGGAACCGCACAAAACACAACTAATCAATCTTACAGAAGAACCGTATTTGCTAAGCCCCGTGGCCCACCAATTAGAACTAGTAAAGGTTATGATCAAGCTGCCCATAATGCCTTGTTAAAAGAATATGCTATTCCACCTCCAACAAATGGTTGTGCGCTCAAGGATTCAAACAATTCTGAATCTCAAACTCAGTCTGTGGCTGAGGCTATAATAGCTTTGATTACTTTGTTGACCAAATCTAGCCTTGTCTCATCGTCCCACGTTGCCACGTTGCTGCTACCTTAATACAAAATGGACAAGATAGTTCAGTGGAACTGTCGGAAGTGTAATTAGTAAAAAACATGACCTAATCTATCTTATAAATAAGTTTAATCCTTTCGTTTTTGCCCTCTCGGAGACATGGCTTAAGCCCGGAGCTCTTTTAAGACTCCCTGGCTATTCATGTCTCCGTGAGGACCATCCTGATGGGTATGGTGGAGTGGCTTTACTCATCAGGAATTGTATAGATTTTTCGCAAATAACTACTTCATCACACAGTAATGATGACTGGTCCATCGTTGCTGCCATTGTAAATAATATTTGTATCATCTCTGTATATATTCCTCATCCATCATCAATAATTTTTCATGAGCTGGAACAAATAATTTCTGCCCTTCCAAAACCTATCTTGAATCTACGTGATTTCAATTCTCAGCATCGTTCTTGGGGTAGTTCCGTTTCTAGTTACTATGGCGAACAAATTTTAGACATTTTAGATAGTCATAATTTGTGTGTTCTCAATACTGGCTACCCCACTAGGCGTACTGGCCCCTTGGAGGCAGTTAGCGTTGTGGACTTATCTATTTGTTCCGCTCAACTTTCATCATCTTTATCTTGGTTTACATAGATTCAACATATGGCAGTGATCACTTTCCAGTTTTAATTCAATTTCCTTCTTGTATTCCATCACATCCAAAGCCTAGTCCCAGACTCAAGTATAATTTAAGTAATGTAGATTGGAAAGCGTTTCAGAACTGTGTGGAAATGAAAATATCAAATCTTCCTAGTATAGCTGAAGGAGATGTAGTTAGTTCCTCAGGTGCCCTTGCGAAGATCATTACCGAAGCAGCTGATGAAAATTTTCCTGTCAAAAATAGTGCATTAGGTAAAATTCCTTCTCCACCTTGGTGGGATTTTGAATGTTCGGAGTCGATTAAAAAACGAAAGGAGGCTAAAAAACGTTATCGTCAATCTATGACAAATTAAAACTTTGAATCCTGCATGCAAGTTTTTTTTTATACAACGACGAAGGCAAGCGAGCAAGTGGGTCACCTGATGGTAAGTGATTACCACAGCCCATAGACACCCGCAACTCCGGAGGGTTTGCAGATGCGGCCAAACACTGCTCCGAAGTAGTCAGTCGGTTCCGTTTTTGCTCCTCCGTGAGTAAACGCGGCACCCACCTCGCCGATACTTTCTTCATACCCAATTTTTCTTCTAATATGTGTTGTACCCTCTCGATTGAAACATTTACAGCATCAACGATTTCTCGAAGTTTAATTCGGCGGTCGGCTAAAACGATATTTTCAATTTTCTTAACCCTATCGTCTGTAGTCACCTCAACTGGCCGGCCTGGGCGATCCTCATCAAAGACGGTTGTTCTCCCCCGCTTAAACTCGTTATACCAATATCTGACGGTTGTCATAGAAGGAGCACATTCATGGTAAACCGCTTGCATTCTTACTTTTATTTCATCACATGTTTTTCCTTCCAAAAATAAGAATCTAATTACAGACCGATACTGTTCTTTCTCCATTTTAACAATTTTAAGTTCACGCCTTCGCTGAATCGTTGTCAAATGAGAAAAAAAAACAAAAGAATGCCATTTTTTTTTAATTTTCTCGCCTCTGAAAAATGGCTTAAAAAGGTGGTATACTTATTTGCGGCCAGTGATATTAATATATTTAGAAAACGGGTACTTATCAGACAGCCCTCGTATGTGATGCAGATCTATATCATAAGTGTTAAATATGAAAAAAAAACGTAGAAAAACAAGTTAAGATGTTATAGATCATCATCATCATCAGCCTATTTACGTCCCACTGTTGGGCACAGGCCTCCTCACAGAATGCGGGCCCAGTGCGGATTGGGAACTTCAATGGTGCAATTCAATGGTGTGTGTGAAGTTCCCAATCCGCACTGGAATGTTATAGATACTTGAATGTATTTATATATTTTAGTTCATAAATATGGACCTCCGCAAAGTAACGCCTGATTCAATAAATTATTTATATATTTTGTTTTTATCGTTTAAATAACGTACAGAATGGCTCTAAAATGCAGCCATTTCAGCGTCTGGCTCAGGGGAGCTCCTGAGCTATATACATACGAGTAGGTATATTAAATTTGGGGTTCTAGTTAGCATTAGGGGTCTTAATAAATGAACCAAATTTCATGCGTTTATGTAAGATAGATTTTGAGTTCTTAAAGGGTCAAAAGTTGCTATGGTTCGTGTAATATATTATATAGCAGGTGTACACGGCTGCTGCGCTGCGTCGCCTGACCTTTCTTAAACTTTGCTTGACACGCTGCCGTGGTTCTAAGACTCTAAGTAGATTCCTTACCATAAGTAACTCACTTTACTACAAGTTTATAAAATATCAAGGAATAAACCATTTTTTGGTTAGTTTACCATTTATTTAAAGTAGCGTGGTTAGGTTAATGCCCTTTTAGCTATAAGCTATTAGAATATTTTAAAACAGGGTAGCATATTTATTATTTTTTCGAACTTTATCCAAAATCAACGTGTTAGGAGACGCTGGTTGGGGATGTCGAGGATAGGTTTGATACCAAGACGCGCTGGTTAAATTCGGATCACATAGGAACCAGCCGATCTAAAACAAACAGCTCATTACTTATTACCGTAAAACACCCTATCTTCGCCTGTCAGGCCTAACTTTGCCTAAAATGTAACTGTTCAAATTTCTACCAAAATTTGTATCACACGTGGCATAATAAACTACCATATCTGTTAGGAAATTTATCTGTGGCAACGCTTATGCGACAGTTTCGTGACTAACTTCATCATGTTTACTTTTAAAGCGTTTTGAAGTATGTTAAGTGTGACGACGTTTTCTTTACCCGTGAATGCTTTTGTCTGTAGCGCCACATGGTTACCAGCTGACTCTACATAGTACTCCAATCTATACCCCAAATTTAATGCTCTTTCACGTAAAATAATTTATTTTCTGCTATCAAGCGTAATTAAACAGTTATAACTAAAAATGTCGTCGGCGAGGTCAAAATGCCATCTTCCATCCGAACTTCGCCTACCCCTAGGGTTGTCACTTCAGTGACAAAAAAACATAATTTTTCGTTATTAATTTTGTGTTATTCTATGTATTCTAAAAATACATTGTAATTAAGTAAACCTCAACCTCCAGCTAAAACCAAAAGTAGATACACCCCCAAGCATGACCCGGAAATGATGCAAATTGCAGTGATAGTGAAATAAACAGATCACTCACGTATGTCAATCGAGTATAGCTCGACATGTTTCGGACTAATCCGTAGTCCTTCCTCTGGGAGCACACGCCATAATAAAAATGACAATGAAAACGAGGGTAGTTGTGAGCCTCCGTCAGCTGCGCCGAGCAGCCACGCGAGCAGAGCCGCGGCGCCGGCGTGGCGTGTGCTCCCAGAGGAAGGACTATGGATTAGTCCGAAACATGTCAAGCTATACTCGACTGACATACTTGAGTGATCCGTTTATTTCACTATGATTGAGTCTCATGTAAAAGATGCAAATTGCAGTTGATTTAATGAAAAAAATTAAAAAAAATTCCTAACATCACTTTATTACTTTTTGATTCATTATGTTGTTGATTATCTAATTCTGTTTTCTTTTCTATATATTTTAAGTATTTTTTACACATGAAAACTAGAAACCCTCTTTATTTGTAACAGTCGTGTAAAAACAATAATTTTGACAACCCTAAATAATCGTAGTCAATTGTATGAAAACATGCTAGATGTCCGCCAATCTTAGCCTATTACGACAAAATGTGCTAAATGGGGCCTTAAGAACACAGGAGTTCGATTCAAAAAACTTTGCCTGTATCGTACAGGAGGCAGAACTTAATTTCAATGGCGTGTGCCTATATTCACTCAAGTTAGATGGGGTAGGCGAAGTTAGGCAAAAAGACAAAACTTCGCCTACTGACTTCAAGCTCGTATTTGAGACCTTAAAATCAATACGATTCGGTTGTTTTTAAATTAAACATAGGGAAAATCATAATGCACGCCGTTTAAACATTAGTGTTGCCTCAATAAACATGTAGTTTAAGAGAAAATTTCAAAAATATGTAAAAAAGCAGGCGAAGATAGGGTATTTTACGGTAGTTGTTTTGTTGGGATTGTACTATTGAATTGACACGAGTAGATATTAAATTAGCCCACCTCAAATGAAGTCGTAGGAGGAAGTCGGTACATATCAGCGGGGCCAGCAGGTTTAATCACTCCTTTACGCTTCATTTTAATAAACCTCTGAGTGGAACCGTAAGCAAATCCGTTTACTCGGCCGATATAACAATCAATAACTCTAATAACTGAAGCATCAGGTCTCTGAATCTGCAATTTTGATAATTTATGTACTTACTTACCTACTTACCTAAAGAACATGTATGAAACATAACAATACCTAAAGTACCTACCGTACTTTCAGTTTAAAAGAACAAGAACAGGGCTAATAAAATAATGTAAAGAATAAAAACCCCTTTTAAAAATATGAAATAAAAATTAAAGTAACCGCCGACAAAATTCTGTACCTATCGGGCTGTGAAAAAAAACTTCCCAGGTTATTAATGTTCCAATTACTTAGTTTAAAAACATGCTTGATTTGTTTACTGTAGGTAATAAATAAAAAATGTTTTCCGTCAAAAGTTAACCTTTTTACAGTTAATTAAATGTAAATAAAAACTACTTAGGATACCTATTTGAAAAAAAATCAACAAACATCATGTAAGTAAGTATAATAAAATAGAAGTTGCTTGAATTAAAATATTACTATAATTATTGGTAGCTTAGTATATCAAAGTTCAAGGGTCAAACAACACATTTTATTTTTTACTTTTTGGAGATTTTTTCTGTCGGGGGTTATTTTAATTTATTATTTTAAGGTCCAGTAGTTATCTCAAAAAGGCTAGACCGATTATGATAAAGCTAAGCGAAGAACCATTTCGATTAAAGAAAACCGCTTTGAAAATCGGTCTAGCCGTTTAGGAGATACGGTGCCACAGACAGACACGTCAGCATAACGCCAGCGCTGGCGTGCCGGCCTCTGGCTGCAGGACGAGTGTAACTCGGTAGGTACTTATTAGATGGTAGCATAAAGCAGGATGGTAGATGATGGTGCTATTGACATCATCATTATTGTTAGTTGTTAGAGATTAATGGTAGGTACTTACCTATATTTAAAACTACTTTTATCTACACACTTATCATACTTAAGTCCTCTATAATGCGTTCAGAAAAAGTAGAAAATTACCAGCATTTCGATAGTCAATATCTAAAATTACTTAAGTCATTACGACATCGAAATCTATATCGTAATGACTTTTCTATATCGTTATGAGTTTCAAATTTGAGTCAGCTTAAAAACCAACATAGTTTACAATTTAAAAAACCGGACAAGTGCGAGTCGGACTCGCGCACGAGGGTTCCGTAGAAAGACTAACGCTTTACCCCAGTGTTTTAAGAAGTCCAGTGTTAACAGAGCCCTGCTCCTAAGCAAAATGTACACAGTGTGGGGTCATCTTATATTGGTCTCTGAAATCTACAGACAGACATAAAAAAATAAGATTTTGAGAATTTTTTGAGTGGTTGTGCTATAAGAGCTACCTTCATACCAAATTTCAAGTTTCTAGGACACCTGGAAAGTACCCTTTAGCTTTTTGGATTTCGGCAATCTGTGTGGAAACAGCCTTTTTAATGACTGTATCTTTTGATTGCGTTGACTTAGAAGGTTGATTTTTTCACGGCTTCAAGGGACCGCAGGCTTGAGTATTTGATATTAATTTCAGCGTGCTACCTCCACGCGTTTCAGAGAAAAAGGGTCTTGACAGACAGACCGACAGAGAGACGGACAACAAAGTGATTCTATAAGGATTCTGTTTTTTTCCTTTTGAGGCACGGAACCCTAAAAACAGTCAAATTCTGAATGCATCATAGAGTACTTATAAATATGTGTTTAGATATAGTACTTTTTGATATAAGTGCGAAAAGTATGTCATTATGCACGGGTTAATTCCGACCCGAGGTCATAAGAATAAATAATAACATAGTAGAACGGAAACTCCCGCTCCGGACGGGCTCAAGGTCACGATATTAGAGTACCCGTTAAACGTCAGGCTGTCACGACCGGCGTCGCCGCACGCGTGTTTATTTGTTTATAATTTGGTTGTAATCGTTTTACGTGAGCCTGTATGTATTTTGTTTTATAATTGTAGGTAAGTGATACTTATTTAAATCACCTTAAATGGCTTCATTTGGTATGGTACTTATAATAACTTTTTATTTAGAAGTGTCTATAATTATGTAGGTACATAATGATTTATAAATCTCATAGTTTGTAAAACTAGAATAAAATAATTATTTCAAAGTATAGAAAAACTTACATCTTAGCGATATTATCTTTAGACGTACTTAAGTACCTAATATCTAACAGCAAGCAAACCTAGCAACACGCCTGAACGACAGAGGGGTGTAACGACGTGAAGGGGGAAGTAGGTATATAAATGGCGGCGTTTTGGACTCGGTCAAAAGAGATTCCGTTCTACTATGTTATTATTTATTCTTATGCCGAGGTGTCTAGGCTCGAGCCGCAAGGCAAAATGAACTGAATGAATTAATGAAAATGACACTTCCGCACGTGTACCAAACGACGTTTTTACATTTGCGAAAAAATTACAAAGAGGGGGCGGGCCGGCCACCACCACCCGCTGGCGCCCAGGTGGAAAATGGCAGCCCGGTGCCGCCGGCGATTTGGAAATGTAAAATGCACTAGTACGAAAAATACAACTTTCCGCATGAAACGTAGCTACAAAAAGTACCACTTTTTGAGCAACTGTATTAAAAAGTAATGTATGCAACTATATATACTTAATTAGTCCTTAAAACATTCATTCATTATGTGATAGTTGCATAAACTAAGCTACTATTTTGTTTCGCTTCATTTGCTAGCTACCTACCTTTTCTGGGCAGGACGATTGGGCAACTATTTTTTGGATTAATGGTAGAACCTCTTCTTTGCGAGTAGGTTCACGATATTCTTTGTTCATTAGATCGCCGATGTAGTTTTGTGGCCCGTATAAAGTAATCCCGAAGAATTCCATTTTACGTAATATTAGTAAGGTTTAAATACCTACGTAAGTTTTTGATATCATAAATATAAAGAAAATTTGAATTATTGACTACAAAACATTATTTAGGACTGACATGATCACTGTCATCCTAACTTCAATGTACATCTCAGATTAATGAAGTCAATAGATGGAAGGTAAACTTATACCCTTCGCTCATGTAACTAATGCCCTTTGTTAAAAAGAGACAACTGTATGCTCCGATTTCAAGAGTCGTACCGATTTTTTGATCTGTAGTGTGCGTCAGTATTTGAATGTGTGAGGGAGCGCCTTTGATGACAACTATAACCCTACCTCATTCAGTGACACTTTATTTGAATGACTACCTAGGACGACCGATGCTTCTATTTTTTATCGGGTAAATTGGCTACAGATTTGACCAATGGGCATTTGGCTACAGGCTGTGTTGTACACAAATAAAAATCGGTACGCTTGACAGCTGCTTACATGGGGTCTGTGATGTCTGTGATGTACATACTTACCTATTATTAGCTGCCATGTGCTATTACCCCGTCACAGGCGATACATGTCAGCAAATATTCGTAACATGCACTTAAATTGTACAAAGCAAGTACGCAAGTACAAAGGTTTACTTGACGTTTGACGGGGGGGGAGTTTGGTTCCGCCTCGCTTCGCTTTGAGCCATATTCCTCTAAAACCATATGCACTAGGGCAAGTGTTATTCCGTACCTCAAAAGGAAAATACGGAACCCTTATAGGATCACTTTGTTGTCTGTATGTCTGTCAAGACCCTTTTTCTCTGGAACGCGTAGAGGTAGCATGCTGAAATTAATACCAAATACTCAAGCCCTTGAAGCCGTGAAAAAATCAACCTTCTAAGTCAACGCAATCAAAAGATACAGTCATTAAAAAATCTATTGCCATACAAATTGCCGATTTCCAAAAACCTAAAGGGTACTTCCAGATGTCCTCGAAACTTGAAATTTGGTATGAAGGTAGCTCTTATAGCATAACCACTCCGAAAAGTCTCAAAATCTCTAAACTTTATGTCTGTCTGTGTATGTCACACACATAGTGATACAGTGTATACACCTTTTACCACTGCTAACGACATCTAGCGTCAAATAGGAGAACTTTGTAGATGCCGCGCGGGCTCGAGATCACGCGTGGGCGCGGGGTCATTGAGCGGCGGAGCGGAGTAGTCCGAAACATGTCAGGCTATACTCGACTGACATACGTGAGTGATCCGTTTATTTCATTACATGAAGAGCAGGGCTCTGATAACACTCAACAACCTTCCAGACTCGATTCCCGTGATAGTAGCTCAGTAAAATTAGATTTCAATGTATGGGAATTTTGGCAAAATGAATGGAGATGATTTTTCTGTGGGAATAGTTTCTATGCATGAGGAAGTAAAAAAACATCAAATGTACTACCAAACTATAGAATGGATTATACTCTTTAAAATGAGATATCATTTATAAGTAAACTATTTAAAATAACTTTTCTATACTGTTTTGAATATTCATTTTATCACATCAGGTACTTTTAACATGAAACAAATCAAACAAACAAACAAATATTTTATTAATACATTATAAAACTACATCATTAATATTACGTACAGTGTCAAGTAATGGGCAATTACATTGAAATACAACAGCAACAGGCCTCGTCAACTAGCTTAACCTAAATTACAAAACATGAAACTACCGTGAGATTCAATCATAGTGAAATAAACGGATCACTCACGTATGTCAGTCAAGTATAGCCCGACATGTTTCGGATTAATCCGTAGTCCTTCCTGTGGGAGCACACGCTACGTCCGTTTATTTCAGTACATCAAGAGCAGGGCTCTGCTAACACTCACCAGCCTTCCAGACTCGATTCCCGTGATAGACGGAATATTTAGATATATACCTACAAATTTGTACGGAACCCTCGGTGTGCGAGTCCGACTCGCACTTGTCCGGATTTTTTTGTTAATAAGTGTTTCATAATACTTGGTCAATAAATAGTTACTCTTGTTGAGAGCAAAGCCCTGCTCGCTTAAGCAAAATGTACGCAGTTATACTTTACACTGCTCACTGCCATAAAAAAAGAAGATTTTCAGATTCATCTGATTGGTTAGGCTAGAAGACCTATCTTCATACCAAATTTCAAGTTTCTAGGACAACTGGAAGTACCTAGTTCTATAGTAGGTTTTGATCTCATAGCAATTTGTATAGGAACATTTTTTTTAATTAAGTACTGTACCTATCTTTTGATTGCGTTGAATTAGAAGTTCGAATTTTTCACAGCTTCAAGGGACTGCAGGCTTGAGTATTTGATATTAATTTCAGCATACTAACTCCACGCGTTCCAGAGAAAAAGGATCTTAACAGACAGACAGGCAAACAGACAGACGGACTTGCAACAAAGTGAGCCTATTTATAAGGGTTAATTTTTTCCTTTTGAGGTACGGAACCCTTAAAATGCAGTTAAATTATTTTAATTTTAAGTCAATTGAGTAAAAAACTAGCCTAACCGCCCTTACCGTTCAAGTACCTATGTGATAAATTCAATATTCAAAATAGCATAGAAATGTTAATTTGAACAGTATATAAATAAATGATACCTCCTTTTAAAGAGAATATTCCCTTCTTTATTTTAGCAATGACTTTTGGTCGTGAATTGCGTATTTTTCGAGAAAACTAGTTTCAACAAAAAAAAAAAATTTACGAAAAATAGCCATATTCAGTGTCCGACAGCACAAAAACAAACAGATATCGCTTTTATATGTATGATAGGTTGATAGTAAATTTAGCGAGTATTATTTCGTCCGTAAACACTTTTCATGTAAAGTTGATGTATATATATTTTTGCAACTTTGCGCGGATCCATGTCTTTACTGTACATACTCATTCATTACCATACTTTGTTAACATGGCCCATATGAATAAAGGAAAATAGCTTTTTTTCAGAGATGTGTAAAGTCGGAAAAACGCGTCTTTTCAGATAAATACTTATGATAACATTTTAATTAATAAAAAGGATAAGATAAATAAAAAATCAGTATTCCTTTTTTATCATTTTATAGTCATTTTGCCTTATAACTATACAAGCTTAGTAAAACTTATGTTGGAATATAAAGCTTCACTATGAAGCTTCTTAGTCGAAGAGACCTGGAACAAAATGAAAGACACTAAGTTAATACTCACTCACTGTTTAAGATCAAGAACAGGTAAAACACAACAAGTATGCATGTGGATTGAATGAGACAATTATAATATACCTACTTGAACATAGACACATAGAGCGCTATGAAAACATCTGTCTTATTGTTAGTCTGGTGGTATTGTGGTTTAAATATTGGACAGCATAGAACTGACAGCACAATAACCTAGCTTATTAAGGTTTGGTTCTGATACCTTATCTCTGATAGTTTTCCTTTTAAATTCACTGTGCACTATTGCTCTGATTTTTTTCATTTCCAAATACAACAGTTTCTCTGGTAGAGAGGGGGGGGGGACACTTTACTCCCAACAAAAATGAGCACTTAAAAGCTTAATATTTCGCAAACGAATAAGTCAATCAAGGGCGGAGAGGAAAAAACAATATCATCCCCAGTTTACATGTAGGGGAGATATGCCAAAATTACAACATTTTATTGTAGCACTTTTTTGGCCTAGTTAATAATATGTATATCCATGCAAAATTACAGCTTCCTAGTACCAATAGTCTTTGAGCTAAGCCAAAAACAGATGGACATGACGAAAATTTTAGGGTTCAGTTTTTGCCATTTCGGCTTGAAACCCTAACAACTATTATTTGAACAAGCACATATTACCAAGTATTACATACAAAAAAATTGCAATTTTACATACATAATAAAGCTTTAATATTTTTACACATTAATAAAAAAGTTATGAACATTTAAAGGGGGGATTTTTGGGAAATTTGAGAAACAACATAATAAAAATCATATCCCCAAAATCGTGACCTTTAGGACACAAGGTCCAAGGGTGAAAAGATAGCAAATAACCCCAACAATATCCAAAAAAAATTAGACAGTCCATGAGATGAACATCCCTGTATATACATATTACAATGAGAAGGCTATTTTTTTTCCTGTTTACTAGAATGGGTTACTGTAACATTTGCATAACTTGGAGTATAGGTGCAGAAAGCTGAAATTTATACATAATAATTAATAAGTAATGATTGGCAACCGGAAGAATTTTATGTCACTTTGACGTCCAACATAATGACTAATATGGATAAGTCTGTGTTGTTAAAACTGACTGAATTTAATTTGTTAAAGTAAATTATATATTTTTTTGTGTTTGATATTGTCAATTGATTCCTTTTAACATTGAGGAAGATATAAGAGAAAAAATTACCTTTCTACATCAACAGATGTGAGAGGTGCATAGATGTAAACCCTCGATAATAAAACTGCACACATTTTTAATACATAAATTGTGCACAAAATTTAAATAGAATTTGTCAAAAATTGCTACTGGTCACCAATCACTAATAATAAGAAACAATCTGATCAATGAGTAACTGTAATGTCATGTAATGTCCTAGGTCAGGGAAGGCAAACCAATTGCATGCATGCCAGAGGTGGCACAGAACAAACACAATTAGAGCATGCCAATAATGCATACCTACTAAACTTAATGCCAAAAAACCAAAAAACCCTGTATTAAAAATGAAATCTTGGATCGCACATCATATCCAAATACATATACTTTACATACTTTTTAATAAAAAATGGCACATTCACCAGTAATGGTTCGCCACCCCTGTCCTAGGTGAAAACTAATAATAATTAACCCCATGCACAGCACATGTTACACAGGAACGGAGAGTTTAGTAGGTACAAAAAAAGGAGGAATAGGATGTAGTCCAAGTAGAAGCTCAAAAATCTGTTTAATCTTACCAAAGCCCATATCATCATCAGACTCCTCAGGCTCCTCCTCCTTCTTCTCTTCCTTCTTGGCTTCCGCGGGCGCGGCGGCGGCGGCGGCGGCGGCGGGCGCAGCGGCCGGCGCGCTACCAGCCCCGGCGCCGATGTTGGCGATTAGCTCGCGAACGTTGACGCCCTCCAGCGCCTTGGCGAACAGACCGGGCCAGTACGGCTCGACATCAACGCCGGCGGCCTTCAAGATGGTGGAGATTTTCTCACCCTGCGACATAACATAATAACATTAACACGTGAAGTCTTTAGAAGTCAGAAATAAACCTGTTAAACTCAACAGTTACATGGCTTGCCAATAATAAATCGCTAATATTAATATATTGCGCAGCAGATACGGAGATTAACATGGATATAAATAATTCGCACATAACCTACAACTTCTACTCGACTTATTTACAAGAATATGATTAAATACTTACTGTAACGGCGACATCATCATCAACCAAGATGAGAGCGGAGTAAACACAAGCTAATTCAGCCTTTGATGCCATTTTTATTTGATATTTGTGCAAGTTGCCGTATGGCCTTAGCTCGGTGAGAACAAGCACGTCTGACTTCACGATTCAAAGAGAGGGAGGAAGGACAATTATGTTATCTGCAGTGAAGGGCGTCACTGACGTTTAGCACAATGTTGCTAACACAAATATTTTCATATAAATTTGTTGCCATATTACGTCAATGATCCATTGAGATAGGAAAGTGGAGGCGCTATATTCTTCTATATGAAGCGTGACTTATACAAATATCTGCCATATCGACACATACATGTCAAACGGCATTTTATCTCTTTTTAACTTACTGACAGCTGCATATGAATAGGAGAGACAAATAGTATTTGTTGGTTACTAAATTTGGCAGCACTCTCTAAGTGACGTCACGAGTTTACGACAGCGTGGCAGGTGCCACCATGTTCCGTGCCAAGTTTCGTGGTAGATGTGCTGTCAAACGGTAGCCGGCTCCGAATATATTTGCTGTTTTTGTGAGGATTACTCTAAGAAACGAGTTATCATGGTGTGCAGGGCTTTGTCTTTAATAGGATAATCATGCCCTAGTGCTGCGTCAGACAGTGTAGTGTTAAAAAAAACATTAATCAACCTGAATTGACCCTTCAAAGGTTAGTAACCAGTTACCTTGAATAATTCGAATGTTTTATTGTATTTTGGCATGTATCGTAACATAATGATCTTATAAAATGAGTATGAACGTCTGTTTTAGTACGATTTGTTTTATTTTCCAATGATTTTATTTATTTCAACAGAAATCATTTGCATGATTTTGGCATATTAGCTTATGCGGTGCTAAGTATCGACATAGGTATCGATGGAATTCTAAACATTGTTTGAATTTTTTTTTTCGTCAGATTTCCTGTGAATGAAACTGCCAAAAAGAAAAGGATTGGAATTGAAAATATAAACCTACGACATAAGACATGGTTTGTCTGCTCGATGCACTTCGACATGTCATAATGCTTCAACAGAACTCTTAATGTGACGAGATTGATGACGTGACGGAGCAATTCAGGTAATTGTTAGATCTAAACATATAAAATAAAACCGTGACTTACTGACTGACACACAACGCACAGCCTGAACCAGATTTGAGATTTGGAAAAAATGACCCTTGAGTAGCCTAGAGATAAACTTATAGATACTTAAATATTCTTCTTTTTCAGTCTACTCGTGCCTGTCACCTGTGTTGCCTTGTACATCAAGTGTGAGGGTAAGGTAATGTCTGTAATCAAAATGATTATAGATTTGAGGTTTCGCTATCACGGAAAAAGAAGTTGTGAGTGTTGTGACAAAGTATCTTTCAGAAACTATCAGAAATGAATAAAAACTTTGGAGATGCCTAAGACAAATGTTATTTATTTTCACTTTTGTGGGTAGTAGGACCTTGTGCGAAGTAGCAGTGCTTGCACTGTTGTGTCCCGGCGTGGAGAGTAAGATAGCCGGTGTAATTACGGGCACAAGGGGAATTCCATCTTAGCTCTCTAGGTTGGCAACGCATCTGCAAACCCATATACACACATGTCATTACTCCTCTATAATGCGTTCAAAAACCGTAGAAAATATGAAATATCTGCAAAAACCAACATAATTTACAATAAAAAAACAGTCGAAACGAAACGTCAGCTCGGTATGTTTTCTTATCTATGATAAAAACAACAGTCAAATTCGTGACAGGTATGGATATGATAATGCCTTCTGCTTCTGAACGTGTCTTACAGTACTTATAATATGTGTGTAAATTAAAGTAATGTATGCTACTCTAGATAATTAGGCCTTAAAACACTCGTAACGTGACAGTTGCATAAACTTCTATAGCGTAGATTTTATCGATATCGATATCTGCATACGTTTAACAGTCCCAACCCTAGGAAAAGCAGCCATGTTACGTGCCCAATTTTAGTAGGTATGCACGCTAATTCTGTAGGTATCACCGGTCCACTTGCTATTAGGTCTGTGCAATGATCTGACAGATACCAAGGAGGATAGTATAGTGTCAAAGCCCATACTTCGAATCGTTCCCCGCCAAGAAGCTTATAGTTCCCCACAGTTATCTTAAAATTCAGGCAATTTCTAGATGGTGCCAAGGTCATAGCTAGCGGGTCAAATAATAACAAAACAGCGGTTCTAATGTGTCACTCAGCCAAGGTAGATGGCGCTGAATGTAAATAAGAACGATTCGAAGTATGGGCTATGTCAATCCGTTTACTTTCCATGATCCTTACAGATACGAAGAATTTCCCTCGTTTAATTACTACGATTTCTACTCTTTTTTGCCAGGCTATTATATGACAACAGTAGAAATCTAAATCTCGTGTTAAATAATATTAGCTTAAGAGGGACGGCATTCGGCTTCGAATTTTGCACTTCGTAGTCGGGGGCTGACGTTTCGTAAACTGTTTTTTTTTTTTTATCGGAAATTATCACATTATTATATAAACATGTCGGACTGAACTCGACTTATGTACGTGAGTGATCCGTTTTATTTCACTAAGTTTGTAAATTAAGTTTGGTTTTCCAATTTGAAACTCTTAACGACATCGAATTCGATATCGAAAAGTCATTATGACATGCAACCTCCTTCCTTTCCAACCTTCGACCATATAAAAAAATACTCTGTGCCTTCGACTTACTTCTGGGCAGTGTTTTATAAAGCTACAAGTTACAATTTACAAGCGGAAGTCTCTTTCTAACAGAAGGTTGTAAATTGTAACGAAGAACGAGACTTCCGCTTGTAAATTGTAACTTGTAGGCATCTTGTAGGAGAGGATTTGGCGGGAAACCGATGAGAGTGGGTCGTGTCGTTAGTTGAATTTTAGTTTCTGTGCTTAATGTTGTTTGGTGGATAATAAAGATAGCGTACTATACAACAAATTAAGGTGACAGTGCCCAGCAAATGAAGAATTCAAGTGAAAACGCGTATTCCCTCTGTTTATGAATACCCCGAGTACCCGCCGGCTGCTGCTCGCTGTAAAGTACACTATTGCTTTACGGAAGGCATGAGCCGCTGACAGGACGTGACTTGGACAGACTGACGACTCTGACGGTGACAAGACTCTATTATACAGAAATTTATGGCCCTTCTACACGGTTGGCAACAGAGCTTCCACCACCGTGACCTTGGTGGATGATTTGTTGCTCGGTCGCGACGACGGTCGCATCTACGGTTGCAAACACCGTCTGAAACTTGCGCTATATGGTTGGCAACAGCACTTCCACCAACGTGACCTTGGTCTGTGGTTTGTTGGTCGGTCGGAACGACGGTTGCAAACACAGTCTCAACCACTGCTTGCTACAACTTCAGTGCGTCGCGAACTAGAATTCGTGGAGAAAACATAGAAAATGGTTCCTTGCCTTTCAAAACTTCAAAAAGTTGATGTCGCTTTAGCACTTTAGACATAAACTTAACTGAACTGCGCTGCGCTCGCGCGGTTGATAACACGGTTTGCAACACGCTCGTGCGGTTGCCAACAAGCCTTCCACCGTCTTTCACGGTGGAGCGAACGCGTTACCAACGCACGCCCGTAAACCAAGGGCGCTGCAAGGTTGTTTATACAAACGGTTAGGAACCGACCAAGGTCACGGTTGTGGAAGCTCTGTTGCCAACCGTGTAGAAGGGCCATTACTAAAGACATCAGACGTGGCTGTATGGGCGCAGTTTCCTTTGCCTATCCCTTATGAGGTGAATTAAAATAAAATGTAACTTGTAGCTTAAAATTTATAAAAAAACACGGCTTTGCCCCCCGACTACGAAGTGCAAAATTTGAACTTCGTATCGTGCCGTCCCTCTCAAGCTAATACTATTTAACACGAGAGAGAGCGGAACGATACGATACGAACTTCGATTTTCGAATTTCGTAGTATGGGGGCTGCTTGCTGTTGCCCATTCAAATTTAAGAAAATACGATTCCATACATTTTGACGATTTTCATTCATTTATTCCATAGAATAAAGATACAAAAGAATGCTAGCAAGCGTGCCACCGAAAAGGACAACAGATAAAGTACATACAATATTTGCGGTTGCCAAGTAATGAAAAAATTACCCCACGGTCTGCATTAGTACCATAATTATTATAGGTCGAATAACGTACCTTAACTCATACCTTGACTGGTTTTAATAATTGATACAGCAAATATCACCACTAAATTATGTTTGTCTAGCAGTATTAATAGTCTTCCAACTTGGGGGCACCAACAAGCCACTATCAAGGTTAAAATTGTTGTGAGTGATCAGTTTTATTTCACTATGATTAAGTCTCATGGAAGTTCAATGTTGAAATAATTTTCTCTTACTATAATATTACCTTGTATTATGTGTTAGTATATTTGACGGCCGGATAGCCTAGTGGTTAGAGACCCTGACTACGAAGCTTGAGGTCCCGGGTTCGAATCCCGGTCGGGGCAGATGTTTGTATGATGAATACGAATGTTTGTTCTTGGGTCTTGGATGTTTAATATGTATTTAAGTATGTATTTATCTATATAAGTATGTTTATCCGTTGTCTAGTACCCATAACACAAGCTCTGCTTAATTTGGGACCACGTCAATTTATTTATTATTGATTTCAGTAGGTAAGTTAAACACTTAAAATAATTCAGTGAAACATATATTAGACGAAAATGTATAAATATCATTAAGAAACTCTACAAAAGTTAATAAGTGAAGTACTGTTGTTTTCCCTTTCTTCCAAAGCAATGTTGTGTCAAAATGCCCACTTCATATTTTTGATGAAGGATTTGGCGCATAATTGATTTTTCCCGTAGCTTATATCCATTTTTCAAGGTTTGGGTCAGCGGGAAATCTGAAATTTTCATAAAAATTAAATAGGTATATTATTTGATATATTACGAATTACCCTATTGTGAGGTAAATTTTTATTCTAGAAACTAGCAACACTAATCTTTGAGGTTAGAAAGAAAAAATATCAGAAATATAGCCGAAATCTAACAAATTTAACAAAAATGTAACATACTCATTTAACAACTATAAAAATATAATTTCATTAGTCATTGAAGTAACAAAATATACGAGAATAAATTGTCTACTTACGAATGAAAAGACAACCCAGTAACCTTCCTTCTAATATCGCTTTTACGGCCAATAACGCTACACTGCGCCATTATCACAAAATAAATGTAAAAGCTAAAAAGTTATCACAGACCACTTTTTAGCGCAAGTAAATCGAAAAAAATTTACAATTTCAACTTTTAAACGTGAAATTCAATTAACTGCTTCCGCTCCTTCCGACAAACGTCAAAGTTTGTTTGAGCATTGCGAAGCGCAACCTTGAAAAACCCGGCCATACGATGAGGGACAGAAAAAAAAAGTCGGTGCGGTGCGAGCGGAATATTCTTTGAATGAAGCACCGACTTCATATTTCTGCTAGTTAGTGCTAGGCCATAAAACTTCAGGCTTTAGTTTCTGTTGTCCGAAATAAACGCATTTTATTTTATTTTATTTATTATTATTTTAGAGGATTATTTTACGTTTTTTTCTAACGTTTTTTTTAAGGCGGTTTTACTTTTTTGTTAAAAGATTTTTATTTCACAATTTTACGTTGATTTAACATTTTCAGAATTATCCTTCAACTCCTAACAGTTAAGGAGTTGTACCTTCCATGATCAGCTCATCAACATGAGTTGATGACTACCAGACGCAAATACTTGAATAGCTTTAGAAAATATATGAAAAACATAATACGTGCCTATAAAATTTGAGGGTTGCCCTTGATTTCCATGGGATTCCATCATCAGATCATGACTTGGTGACAATGGGACCAACTCAGGAGTATACCCTTTCGAATAATGATTTAACATTTTCAAAATTATCCTCCAACTCCTAACCGTTAAGGAGTTGTACCTTCCATCATCAGCTCATCAACATGAGATGATGACTACCAGACGCAAATACTTGAATAACCATAGAAAATATATGAAACACATAATACGTGCCTATAAAATTTGAGGATTGCCCTGGATTTCCCTGGGATCCCATCATCAGATCATGACTTGGTGACAATAGGACCACCTCAGGAGTATACACTTTCGATTAAAATAAAAATTCAAAATCGGTCTACAATTGACGGAGTAATCGATGAACATACATAAAAAAAAATACAGTGGAACGTAGAACCTCCTCCTTTTTTTGCAGTCGGTTAAAAAATAATTGTGTATTAAGCCGTCCTTTTTGTGTATGAGTAAGAAATGTCCAGCGGTCTATCTCTCTCTCTGTCTACGATTTATTCGCTCACTTATTTTTTTCAAGTAGCAACACACTCAATTTAACTTAGAAATTTTAGAATACGGATAAAATCCATTGAGATAGGAAAGTGGAGGCGTTATATTCTTCTATATGAAGCGTGACTTATACAAATATCTGCCATATCGACACATACATGTCAAACGGCATTTTATCTCTTTTTAACTTACTGACAGCTGCATATGAATAGGAGATTTGCATATGCATATTTGCATATGAATAGAGTATTTTTTGGTTACTAAATTTGGCAGCTCTCTCTAAGTGACGTCACGAGTTTACGACAGCGTGGCAGGTGCCACCATGTTCCGTGCCAAGTTTCGTGGTAGATGTGCTGTCAAACGGTAGCCGGCTCCGAATATATTTGCTGTTTTTGTGAGTATTACTCTAAGAAACGAGTTATCATGGTGTGCAGGGCTTTGTCTTTAATAGGATAATCATGCCCTAGTGCTGCGTCAGACAGTGTAGTGTTAAAAAAAACATTAATCAACCTGAATTGACCCTTCAAAGGTTAGTAACCAGTTACCTTGAATAATTCGAATGTTTTATTGTATTTTGGCATGTATCGTAACATAATGATCTTATAAAATGAGTATGAACGTCTGTTTTAGTACGATTTGTTTTATTTTCCAATGATTTTATTTATTTCAACACAAATCATTTGCATGATTTTGGCATATTAGCTTATGCGGTGCTAAGTATCGACATAGGTATCGATGGAATTCTAAACATTGTTTGAATTTTTTTTTTCGTCAGATTTCCTGTGAATGAAACTGCCAAAAAGAAAAGGATTGGAATTGAAAATATAAACCCACGACATAAGACATGGTTTGTCTGCTCGATGCACTTCGACATGTCATAATGCTTCAACAGAACTCTTAATGTGACGAGATTGATGACGTGACGGAGCAATTCAGGTAATTGTTAGATCTAAACATATAAAATAAAACCGTGACTTACTGACTGACACACAACGCACAGCCTGAACCAGATTTGAGATTTGGAAAAAATGTCCCTTGAGTAGGCTAGAGATAAACTTATAGATACTTAATATTCTTCTTTTTCAGTCTACTCGTGCCTGTCACCTGTGTTGCCTTGTACATCAAGTGTGAGGGTAAGGTAATGTCTGTAATCAAAATGATTATAGGTTTGAGGTTTCGCTATCACGGAAAAAGAAGTTGTGAGTGTTGTGAGAAAGTATCTTTCAGAAAATATTAGAAATGAATAAAAACTTTGGAGATGCCTAAGACAAATGTTATTTATTTTCACTTTTGTGGGTAGTAGGACCTTGTGCGAAGTAGCAGTGCTTGCACTGTTGTGTCCCGGCGTGGAGAGTAAGATAGCCGGTGTAATTACGGGCACAAGGGGAATTCCATCTTAGCTCTCTAGGTTGGCAACGCATCTGCAAACCCATATACACACATGTCATAACTCCTCTATAATGCGTTCAAAAACCGTAGAAAATATGAAATCCAAAATATGAAAACTATGATATGAAAACCAACATAATTTACAATAAAAAACCAGTCGAAACGAAACGTCAGCTCGGTATGTTTATTTATCTATGATAAAAACAACAGTCAAATTCGTGACAGGTATAGATATGATAATGCCTTCTGCTTCTGAACGTGTCTTAGAGTACTTATAATATGTATGTAGATTAAAGTAATGTATGCTACTCTAGATAATTAGGCCTTAAAACACTCGTGACGTGACAGTTGCATAAACTTCTATAGCGTAGATTTTATCGATATCGATATCTGCATACGTTTAACAGTCCCAACCCTAGGAAAAGCAGTCATGTTACGTGCCCAATTTTAGTAGGTATGCACGCTAATTCTGTAGGTATCACCGGTCCACTTGCTATTAGGTCTGTGATAAAATCCGACTAAATTTAGTCAGCTTGATATTCTGGAATAGCACTTGTTAAATCCGCTCCGCCGACTAAATTTTAACTAAATATAGAAAATTTCGTTTTAGGCTATTTAGGCGATGTCAAAGAATATATATACTAACGTAAAAAGAAAGGACACGGACGCATGTGTGCAGTAAACTACTGCGTTGTTATTGTGTGCGCATCAGGACGGGAGCGGGGACGAGCGCGGGTCGCGCGAGGTGTGGAAGGCGAAACGCGAACGCCAAAACGGAGGGCCGCCTGGTCGCGCCGTAACGTCGTAACGGTCGCTTCCCTTTGGATTTTATGAGATAACTGTTCGTACGATTTCGAATATTCGCGATAGTTAAATAAAATTATAAAATGTTCAAAATATATCGTCAAAATAGAAAGCACAATTAATCAAGCAATTTATAAAATGTGTGAACGCGTTGAACAGTAATATTTTAATTTAACATTAGATTACATAGATTCCTTTATTTCTTATTGAAAATAATTACATTTTGAATGTCAAAAATTTGAGAAATTCAGAAAGAGATCGTCGAAAAAAAAACAAAAATACAACAAAAATTAGTGCAAGATATAGTAAAATAAAATGTGAAAGCATGCACAGTATTAAATTTTACATAATGTTTCATTATATAATTAAACTTCTTTCATTAAGTATTTAGTTATCATTTCCTTGTGCCGCGGAAGCTAAACTGTCAACGCTATGCGTACACGTGCCATCGTAAGGTCGTCGGCGCGCAAGCTGACACCGACAGGCCGCTGTCGCCCCTGTGACTGAACCGCGCTGCGCTCACGCGGTTGATGACGCGGTCTGCAACACGCTCGACTCGCTCGAGCGGTTGGCAACAAGCCTTCCTCCGCCTTTCACGGTTGCCAAAGCACGCTCGTAAACCAAGAGCGTTGCAAGGTTGTGGACAGACATAAAAAAATCAGATTTGAGAATTTTCTGAGTGGTTGTGCTACAAGAGCTACCTTCATACCAAATTTCAAGTTTCTAGGACAACTGGAAGTACCCTCATAAGAATAAATAATAACATAGTGGAACGGAAACTCCCGCTCCGGACGGGCTCAAGGTCACGATATTAGAGTACTCGTTAAACGAGCTACTCAGTCAGGCTGGCACGGCCGGCGTCGCCGCACATGCGTTTCGTTGTTTATAAGTTGGTTGTAATAGTTTTAGCCTGTACGTATTTTATTTTATATTTGTAGGTAAGCCTTCATCACCTCAAATGGCTTCATTTGGTGTAGCATTTATGATAACATCTTATTTAGAATTGTCTATAATATGCAGGTACGTAATTTAATATATAAAGTCGAAAAACCAGAACGGGATAAAAGAAACGAGACAGAGCGAGATGGCGCTCTACAACACCATCTATCCATTTTGACACGTTTCTCCCAAACAACGCATTATTTCTCCGGATTTTTAAAGCAATTCGACTCTTTGATCTTGGAATCGCGAAAAACTTAAGAAAATATGATATTGGGTGTGTAAGTTCTGTATAATAAGCAAAATAAAATCGCAAGTTCGAATTTCGAGCCAATAGCGAGTGATCTTATCTATGCCAGTGTTGCCGTTCAGGGATAAAGAAAGCCATTCATTATCCTGCATTGCAGTCTACGGATTTTTTTTTTATTGGAAATATTACTTTTTTATCCAGAGGACACATTCCTATTGCTATAGAGACTCTTTACGTAAATATATACCGTACCTGCATAATATAATATTCCTCGCGGGCGGAGTCGCGGGCGCTCTCTAGTTATTTATAAATCTCATATTTTGTAAAACAGGAATAAAAATAATTACTCCAAAGTAAAGAAATAGTAGTTTATGCAACTGCTACGTAATGAGGGTCCTTAAAAGACAAGTGTGCTTTTATGAAACGAGGCGAAGCTAAGTTTCATAATAGGATCACACGAGTGTTTTAAGGCCTAATTATGTGGAGTTACATGCATTATTTTATCTACACACATATTACAAGTACTCTAAGATGGGTTCAGAAGCCGAAGGCATATATCATACCCATACCTGTCACGATTTGACTGTTTTTTTTTTTATCATAGACAAACATACCGAGCTGACGTTTTGTGAACTGTTTTTTTTTTTAAAAAAAGAAAAAAATATCACAATAGTTATACATGTCGGACTGAACTCGACTTATACACGTGAGTGATCCGTTTTATTTCACTATGATTATAAATTACGTTGGTTGTCAAATTCGATACATCGAATTCGATATCGAAAAGTCATTACGATCGATCGATGTCGTAATGACTATTACTTTACTGCTGGACTAGCTGTTGGTGGTGGTGGGCGGGGGGAGGCGACATCGTGCTGCAATGCTGGTCATTTTCTACGGTTTCTGAACACATTATAGAGGACTTATGATATGTGTGTAGATAAAAGTTATATTTTAGCGATATGATGAAGTATCTTGACTTTTGCCTAAAAAGGGCATGCAAATAATAGCATTTAAACGGCTAAACCTAAATTGAATAGACCGACTATTAAAAATAAGAAACGTCAAATTCAAATTGGCATTGCCATTTGATTATGGCAGCCGCTCATAGAATAACAAAGGGATTTATCGACGCCTAAATAAAATTAGGAATTTTAGCGGCCGCTGTAGAATCGGGTCCAATCACAGGCGAAAACGCTCCGGTAAGGTACCTATAATAAACTACTGTCAAATATTTGCTTATTACTTATTAGCACAGTATATAATAATATATAAGCTAAAGCAGTACAGAAACTACGTACAAACGTTCGAAATGACACACGCACACAGACAGAGTCTTTACAAGGCTAATAAGGGGGAATAGCGGTGCTGTCATTCGCGGGTGCAGCGTTACCTAATAGTTATTGGATAGGTGGTATAATTTAATGATGAATAATGGTAATAGCATAATGACATAACTTATTTACTTTTTATTATTTTAATTCGAATTGTAATCAGCGGAATAAAAAAAAACAATCTAAGATTGCGGATTGGGATTGGGTTTGTAATTTTTGTTAATAAAATAAAATGATCGTAAGGATATCGATTTCACGTAGTTTGGCAGCGGTGAGTTCGAATTTGACATTAGTTTTTGATCCAAGATGGCGGGTGACAGTTTGGCATTTTTATCACTAAAAATGGTCATGGGTATCGAATTCACGTAATTTAGCAGCGGTGAGTTCGAATTTGACATTATTTTTATGATCCAAGATGGCGGATGACAGTTTGGCATTTTTAATAAGTAACGGAAACAAAGTTTTCTTAAAATGTTGATGATTATTTAATTACACAATTTTGTTTGTAAACTAGTCAGTAAATTCATTCGATTATTTGATCATTATAAAACCCAAATAAACGTTTTAGTAAATAATACTTAAATAAAAAACCATTAATTTTATAATAATTAAGAGTGACAACCCTAATGTTCTAATGAAAACTAGCTAGTTATCTCAAAAAAGGCTTAAATAGCTGAGATATAGAGCTAACTGGACAAAAACTGTTTCAATTTTACAAAAATAAAAGGACAACCCTAGCGCTCAATTGGCGCTTACGTCATCATCTCAACAAAAAGGCCTAGTTTCTGTACTGCTTTAGCTTACATATATATATATATATATATATATACTGTGTTATCAGTTTCTATATTCTGTCTACCAGACCAAAAAAAAAAACTATACTTCGTTTTATTTTAAGATTTGAATTAACGAATTAATTCGAAGACAAATCGGAAAAAATACATATTATCAAGTATGTAGGTACATAACATTTATTAGCAATTAGCGGCGTTTATTATGTTTTCCTCGTCAGTTTTAAATTGTGTCATCGTTTTACTTAAAAACTTGCACCTAGCTACGAATTTCACCGTTAAATTGGCTATCTTAAAATAAATGACGTAAGTATAGTTAAAGGTATTATAATGGACACTCGATCTCAATAAACGATTTTCCACTACCACTAGTAAACAAACTGTATACCTACATAAGTTGCATGCATTACATTGCGAGTCCGTGAAGCAAATGAATTAAAAGTTGTCGACCAAACGCCGCAATGTTACGCATCTAACACAATGTTTCTTACTTTAGTGAATAACGGAGTCCTTTAAAAAACTCGTGACACGACACATAAAATTAACTAGAGATGAGACTACTAAAAATATATATTTACATATTTTATTTATAAAATTAACTAGAGATGAGACTACTAAAAATATATATTTATATATTTTTAGTAGTCTCATCTTAGTTAATTTTATGTGTTACCTATGATGTTAAAATCATGTTCTATAGCCATTACAAATATATACAATCATTATCATTAAGACAACAAAATCGGCAGACAGCGTAGTTAATGTTTCAGTTTTTTACTCAAAATTTCTCATAATAGTCATTTAACCAGATCTTTTTGCAAGGCTACAAAGTAAAGTTATTGTTTGACGTGAATGCTTGTATGGAATGGGAAACTAAATAGCGAAGGAGGCTAAGATAAATGGTTTCAAGGTTCAAGTCTCAACAACTTGGCTGCCAGAGCAAAACTCGTCATCATTTTTCATCTACTAAAGCGAGGAAAATGGTAGGTTTTTTTTTTATACAACGAGGAAGGCAAGCGAGCAAGTGGGTCACCTGATGGTAAGTGATCACCACTGCCCATAGACACCCGCAACTCCGGAGGGTTTGCAGATGCGTTGCCAACCTAGAGGGCTAAGATGAAATGCCTCTTGTGCCCGTAATTACACCGGCTGTCATACTCTCCACACCGGAACACAACAGTGCAAGCACTGCTGCTTAGCGGCAGGATTAACGAGTAAGATGGTGGTAGAGATCCGGACGGACCTCGCACAAGGTCCTACCACCCGCAAACATGAAAGAAATGTACTGTAATGTAATGTAAAAGCCATGTACATGAAAGAAAAACAGTTGAACTATAATAAGCAGAGCTCGGACGGGTCATAGCAAAAACAGATATGGAAATAGAACAATACTCAATAGAGTCGATACTTAAGATTATAATTATCTAAAGAGGATATTATCGTAATTTAACATTAAACCTTATTTAGTTGCTCTGTCATGATTTTGTGAAAGTGGCATTCTTGAAACTGTTTTGTGGTGACAATTTAAATTAGTAAAATTATTTACTTATGGTTATTTCTAAATATTTCAAATATGGTGAAAATAAAAACGGTTAATAAGTGGATTGAGAACTACCCCGAACTCTATTATAATGAAATTGAAAAATATAATTAAATAATACTGTACATAATGCGACTCTATTAATCTTGTTCTATTGCCGTGTTGCAATTATTTTGCTATGACCTGTCCGAGCTCTGATAATAATTCAGTTTTTTATTATTTACAATGTATTTAATATACGATTTATACCCAATGATATTATATATCAAAGAAGAGGTAGGTAGATAGTCATCAGCGCGCCGAAAATAAAGCGTAGAAAAGGCTACAATGATTGAAGCCTCTGTACTCAGTCGCTCTCGAGTATGGTATATAATGTACTCTGTGATGGTACCTACTTGCGCGCAAATGTCAAAATGTTCGGAACATTTTTTTTTCAATTGTTTTGTGAGCTTATGACGTATCTTTACTTATAATATTAATATCATTGTTTATAATACCATAGTAATAGTAGGTACTTAGTTCAATTAGGTACACCAAAAAGAAAAGATGCAGCATAGATTTTTAAATTCAAATGCATTCAAATCTAAAATAAAACCATTTCTACGCCAGCGAATAATAGGTATCTGTTTTTTCTATTAAAAATTTTAAGTCATTTTTTTTGCTGACTGAATTTGCATTGCATTCTCATCTAGTTTACATATTTATACCATAACTCAATTTAATCAAGACCATTGTAAGTGAGTAGCTCACACTTGATTGTACATAGACAGATACTGGGATAGTAAAATTAGGCCTCATACACACAAGAGTTTTACTAACGCGCGTTAAAAAAGCATCGAGGTTAATCAAATGTTCAAATTTATTTACACGTATCGGCGCTTTTAAAGCAACACATTGTTATCGAGCGGTGTTTAAGCGCTAGGAGCTGGACGTTAAGTCGAATCTATCTTAAATAGCGCCGACGACGGGTTTTGGGTTTTAACGTGACGCTTTTTAAACACTCTTGAATCGGCTATGATAAGTCGAATGTACCTCTAAATAGCGCATTAATTAGGTCCCCATTTCAGAATATAAATATGTGCGAAAACAGTGCAAGACAAAGCATTGTATAAGTGTAATACCTACTTAAGTGGAGAAATTACACAAATACTTTAAAATTTCATATATTCATATAATATTATACTTTTCCCATATACCTATCAACAATTATTATAATTTAATAGCATAATAGGTACACTTAATTGTTAGGTCATTTAGTATCATGATTATTTAATTAAGGTAAATTAGAAATTTCGCAACTGCAATGTAGCATTTAATGCGGTAATTAAATAAATGTGAAGTGCCCTGGAATATAGCATAAATAAAAAATAGAACTTATGCAGACTATGCTATTGACTATATCAGCCAATAATTTTAGTATGGAGACAAATCTGAATTATTGTGTACAGTAGCAACTGTCAGTGATCCATCAATAAAAGAACTGCTTGCTGCCTGTGGGGGTATTTAGTAACAGCTTTGCATTGAAAGATTAGTTCCTAAATTAGTATTAAAATTGTTATAGTTGGTCATAAAAGCATGACATATTCAAAAAAGTAAATATCTAACAGTTCAAGAAAACACCCATTGTGTTAGAGATCCCATGAAAATAAGTGATGCTTTACTAACATATCCCTTACACCTTCTTTTAGTGGTTGATTTTGTGTGTCTTTCTTTAGTGGTAATTCCCAATCTGGATTTAAGTTAAACCCAAATTGTGATAAAATTCGCAGTTCACATTTGATCTGTACCCAACCAGGTGAATTTATAAATGACCAAGGATGGTACCACTTCTGAACGATGTCCACGCATGAGCAAAGGACTTCGAGCCAAAGGTGTAATGCCTCTTCGTTCAGCCCCATACATATCAAAGTGCGTAACTTTACATCCATTTGGGCATGAGCATTGTCATGTGATAAGTTGATGGCTTGAACACATCTATATAGCAATTCTTCTGGTGTTAAAACTTTTCCATCTTCATCTAAACGATAAGTTTTACATAAAACCAGTCGACTGTAAACAGAATTAAAATCTTTTTCAACTTCACGAGATGAAGCTTCTTCAATAAATAACCAAGGATGACAAGGTCCATCTAGAAAGCTTGGTCGCTTTATGCCGTGCAGGAGGACTCTTTTGAAAGCAGGTGCAAGAACTCCTCTGACCAAATGGGCTGCCTTTTCAGTTACCGAGTCATCTCCAGCTCTGCTGTACTTAACACCTTTCTCATCCAATAGTTTGACAAATCTTGCTGGGAACCATCCTCGAAGACCATTTAGTTCCCCAATCCAACAATGCTCATCTCTTGAGCTAATTACTTCAATAACATCATTTTTCCTGAATCCCAATTCATCTCCATCTCTCCTCTCAAAGTCCAACAGCGCTTTAGCTCTTCTTCTTTTACTTCTTGATACATTGACATATCTTTCTCGGTCAGCTGCATGACTTTGCATGGTGTAATCGGCTGTTAGTTGTATTTCTGATGCTAATTGTGGTTCCAATGCTAGAAAGTGGCGAGCAACTTGTAGTATTGCTTCCCTGAGATCAACCAATATTTCTGTTTGTTTTACGTTTTTAGAAACAGCATCTTCATTGTTGCTGTCATCTCCAAATAAAATAGTCTGAATAACAGATTTGTTCTTTTTTATTTGACGTCTATGCAGCTGTTGTTTGGGCAGGTTTGGAACAGCACTGGGATTGCCCACTAAAGCACCTTGATCTGCCATTAAGTATGCCAGATGTCTCCGTCTGTGTGTTTCTATCAATGCAGGATTCAACGTGTCACCACAGACCTCATCTATGGTTTTTATGAGCATATCCACATCATCAATTTCACCAGGTATATCAGACAATGCATTAAAGATCTGTGCAGAGTTAGAAATTTCATTAAATCGATTTTCTTTTATTTTCAACATAGCTAATGTAACTTTGAAAAGTACTACTGAACCATCAAGAAAAAAGAGGTCCCAAATCCTTAATAAAATCTTCATGTGAACTACATTAGCATACAGTGTCAAAAACCAATGCATTGTGATAAGTGACAGTTCTATGTCATGGGCATTTAAAACTTGATCAATTCCAGGAAGATATGTTGCAATGAGACTTCTTAAAACTTTTTGATCAGCTTGTATGCCAATCAATGTTGAAGAATAATATGAAGCTGGTAATAGATCTTCCACTGTGGTACACATAACCCAAAATGCATCTTCTTCCTCCATTAACAGCAAAAGAGAAGCGGCAATCATTCCTGTCCCCTGGCAATATCCAATGTCAGGGTAGAGCCAAGCCAATGCTCTAAGAATCCTTCTTAACCTGGGCACTCCAGTACTGGTGGGGTGTGAAAAGCAAACATTATTTGGCAGAATTTGGACTAAATCTTTTTCAATCTGTTTACTGGTGACAAGTCCATCATCACTGGAAGCTCTCACAATTTCGTGGTAAGTGATTTCAGTAGAAGCTCTTTTCTTGTTTGTGCCACACAAGTTCATCCAGACCTGTGGACGAAGGGAATGAGGAACACCATCTTTAACCATTCTCTGTAATTTATCTGTCTTTTCTAATTTACCATCACTTTCTGAAAAACAAATTTCTTTGCTGCAGAACTCCCATTGGAGGTGATGTTGATCATCTTCAACAAGTACATTAGAGAGAATTTTACTCGAACTTTGCACTGGTTCATCTTCTTCATCTACACAAAATCCAAATTCATCAAATCTATAGTTGGGTAGTCCGTGACCGTGACCTTCTGATTCCGGCTGTGCCAACTTTGCCATTATATCTTGAGGTACCATACTGGGTGTGAGTGCGGAAAATGGTCCACCAGGTATCGGAAACAACTCGTCAGCAACATTTAGGCCACGGATAGCATCGATCATATCTTCAGGGTCGTCATCAGCTAATGCCGAACTTATTTTTCTTTTGTGATCTTCTCGTCCCACGTAACCATCATGGTCACGCGAACTAAACAATGATTTAGCTAAATCCATTTAATATCCTACTTTTCTTTTTCCCAGCTGGTACACTTGAAATAGGTTTTCCGTACAATAGCTCCGCTTTCACTTTCTGACGTCAATATAAATAAGTCACTTCTTCAGCTATATAACCACGGTGGTATAACTTAGAACAAAATGAACACTTCGTTGTCCAGCTAATTTCAGTAGTCACTCAAGTTACATTGTATAGTATATACCTAAGTAATATTCTATTTGGTTGGGTTATAGACATGAAGTTGTTGTCACACGTCGATAGGTGGTGCTAATATCAATATAGTTTATATTGGAGTTTTAAATTTTGGAATAAATATTTTATTTTCGCTTAATAAATGCTTTCATTTATCTTTCCTTGTTTAAAAATGCGTTTATGCTAATTAACTATTTTGTGAGCACTGGTAACATCGACCTTTTTTAATTATAGTAATGTCTTATCTAAAATATCATTATACGCATCAGTTTTTCTTACGCTAAAATATTATATAGAATATTCTATGGACACTGGTTGAGTTAACGTATCATATCTGCAAGTAAACCCTAATGAAATGGGGCGAAAACTTAGATTTTTAGTAATTCAGGAGGTTTTGATATATATTTAGATTTTTTTATTTACTAAAAACAACGTACAGTGAAGGTATTAGTGGAACAGAACGAATGAATAATGGCCGCGATTATCTCTCTAATCTGTGGTTTTTCTCATTCACCGGGTGTCTAAGTCGGAGTTGGAATGCCTGATAAAAAGAAAATGTGTAAAAAATAAAGCACTGAATAATTATCAAATTCATCAAAACGGGAAATTGGGCAATTTCTATTACACCTTGTTCTAATGTATATAATAGAACATGGTGTAATAGAAATTGCTCAAAGTAAATTATTTAAACATTTAGGAAACTAGACGTCAATGACGTCATCGCATATTTTGCCGTCATAAAGCACCAGATGTCGCTGTGTGCGAAACGTTTAAGTGACATCTCTATCTCAGTTATAAAAAGGTACTCTGTGTATATAACAACGAACAACTAATCATCCAACCAATATCCAACTCATTTCGCGCGTATCAAACACTGACGAATGTCAAAACTCAAACTTCGTCAAGTCTAACTAATATAACAAGAGAGTAGACAATTTGTAAAAAATAAAGAAGAAATATCGATTTTTTTGAAGACTACGTTATTCAAGTACAAACCAGATATTTTCTATAGATAGATGCAGACAAGCAAGAGTTCTACTCAAACGTAGTTACAAAGCTAGCAACCTGGCAACTTAGGAATATGGTGCTGTCAAAATCGAATAATGGCGCTGACGCTGATGGCGCACCAAATTCATTGTTTAGTACCTATTTTAGGTGCGTGAAATGGTGTGATAACAACCAAAGTCCAACAAATTAAAACATACAATTTGATGCTTATTGGGTAAGTTATTATTCTAGTACGATTGATATTAACACATCTTCTATATTGACTACAAAGACGCATAATATTCAAAATGCGCCTCGATTTCCAGTGATGGTGCAATCCACTGCTTGTCGATGAAAATGCCGCTGATTTTAATTCTTATATCACATAGTTATGCTGTGCGCAAATCATAGAATTCCACACCTATCTGTTTAATTGTTAATTAATTAAGATGCTCTGCATATAAATGCTAAGCTGGCCAAATTGGGGTGCTGTGCATGAATCTTATTTGTCTGTTATCTGCTATAAATTTTATGAGGGTTATTTTTGTGATACTGTACGTTTTGAACTGTGCACAATGTAAAATAAAAGTAGAGTCAGAATGCTAGTGAACCATTTTATTAATGTGTTGTTCTGAGTGTATATGCTGAGATATGAGCCATTTCATAGTATGTAGATGAGGTGAGGGACTAAATGTATCTAAGAGTAATTGTTTTTTTTTTTCAAATTGTATTTGGAATTTAAAAATGATAAAAACTTGTTTAATCTGTGAACACTTTTTAACCGACTTCAAAAAAGGAGGAGGTTCTTTACTTTAATTTACAATTGAATTAAAGGGCCGTGTTTTATAAAGCTACAAGTTACAATTTACAAGCAAAATTCTATCATCTTTTATTAGAAAGAGACTGCTATCAAGAAATATTCAGGTTTTTTTTTAAATAATATTAATATTGTGCAATCTCCCCTCACACAAAATGTTTGGTAAAAATCGCTTCTGCCATAACATCACTGTTAGTTCTCAGTCTAATAGTAGTTTATGCAACTGCTACATAATGAGGGTCCTTAAAACATGAGTGTGTTTTTATGAAATGAGGCAAAGCTGAGTTTCGTAGTAGAATCACATGAATGTTTTAATGCCTAATTATGTACAGTTGCATACATTACTTTATCTACACACATATTATAAATACTTTAAGATGGGTTCAGAAGCCGAAGGCATATCATGCCCATACCTGTCACGAATTTGACTGTTTTTTTTTTATCATAGACAAACATACCTAGCTGACGTTTCATAAACTTTTTTTTTTTTGTAAATTGTCACATGTTTATTTTTACATGTGATAATTTACAATAAATGTTTTATTTTTACATGTCGGATTGAACTCGACTTATGTGCGTGTGTGATCCGTTTTATTTCACTATGATTGTAAATTATGTTGGTTTTCCAATTTGAAACATCGAATTCGATATCGAAAAGTCATTACGACATCGAATTCGATGTCGTAATGACTATTACGTTACTGCTGGGGTGGTGGTGGTGCTGGGGCTGGCGGCGAAGGCGTCGTCGTGCTGCAGTTCTGGTCATTTTCTACGGTTTCTGAATGCATTATAGAGGACTTATGATATGTGTAAAAAGATTTACTTACCCCAAAGCAATATTCTTAATAGTTAAGACTAAGTGTGAGTAAAGGCTGTGCGAGAGGATATGCTAAGTAATTCTGCCCCCAGTGAGTTTTGGCTTGTAAGTTTAGGAAGGTGGGGTTTTTCATTAGTAATAGTAACAAAAACGCTAAATTTCAGCTACCAAAACTCGAAAGTTTTTGATAAAAATATATTGAAAGATGCTTTATTTTCAGTTTTTTTTTTCTAGATAATATGTACATACCTATAATAACAACAATTGAATTTTTCAGTTTTTTTTTTAATTTACTTTAACATTAGCAACACCACAATTTCTCACTAATCTTAGGCCCTACAAACAAACATAAATATTTTTAACTAGCTTTTTAAAAAAACTGCACAAATGATATTAGTCAGAATATTGTGTTAATTATAAGTTCTGTGCTGATCAAGGAATATTTCAATTAATAAAATTTTAATATTATTTAAGAGGAAACACTAGCAATCCTTTCTTCGTACAAACATATGTATTAGAGCAAATATCCATCACTACCATGCTCGTCCTATGTTGTGTTTTTTTAGGGTTTCCCATATCTCAAATGGAAAAAACGGAACCCTATCACTTTGTTGTCCGTCTTACTGTCTGTCTGTCTTTCAGGACCCTTTTTCTCTGAAACGCATGGAGGTAGCATGCTGAAATTAATATCAAATACTCAAGCCTGTGGTCCTTTGTAGCTGTGAAAAAATCAACCTAGGTCAACGCAATCAAAAGATACAGTCATTAAAAAGGCTATTTCCATACAAATTGTCGAAATCCAAAAATCTAAAGGGTACTTTCAGTTGTCCTAGCAACTTAAAATTTGGTATGAAGGTAGCTTTAGCACAATCACTCAGAAAATTCTCAATATCTTAATTTTTTATGTGTGTCTATAGATTTCACAGACCAATATAACTTGACCCCCACACTGCGTACATTTTGCTTAGGAGCAGGGCTCTGCTAACACTGGACTTCTTAAAACACTGGGGAAAAGCGCCTACACACAGCGCCTTAAAATCTTCCTACGGAACTCTCGTGCGCGAGTCCGACTCGCACTTAGCCGGTTTTTTTCTTATACCTATACTTACCTACCTACCTACTCACTAATATTTATTGATTGAGTTGGATAAATAAAACAGGGACATAATAGAGATGAATCATTGGACAGATACAGATTTTTAGTACCTTACTCCAGCAAGAAAACATTGGTTATTTCTCCACACAGAATCTTGTTTGAAAATGATGTCATGGACTAGTGATTCCTCTTACAATTTGGGTTTGAATTTTTCTATAATTCTGAATGATTGCTGTCGTCTATGTATTGATTTAAACTTTCGCGTTTTTACACATTATCCTGATACTTGGGACCTAATCACGTAAAAAATATATTTAAATTTAAATACCTTGACGTTTCTTACGCGTTTTTTGTATTTAAATTTGAATGTATTTTTTACGCGATTAAGTCCCGAGTATCAGGATAATGCTGTGACCTATGTTTGGGAGAACTGTCTGAAACAGGATAACCCTACCTGAGTAATTTAATTTAATCCCACATAATAAGATTATGATAATTTTGTTTTCTTATGACATTTACTATTTACTCATGCATCCCTCTAAACTTTGCAGCCTTGACTACTCTGTTGTGATCTTGAATTATATCTATTATTCTTTTTATGTTGATTTTAAACATATCAGTTTTTCAGAATAACATTATTTTCCAGATGCAATTTATTCCCATTTTCCTTGGAAGATGACTGATACGGCAGAAAACAAAATCATTCAAATGGAAAATAAAGAGGAGAGAAATTGTATTGATAGTATATCTAACACCAAGGAATCTGATGCTGAAAATGTGGATGCAATAAAGAAATTCATGGAAGAACAGGAGCGGGAGATTCTCTTGAGAAAGTCTTCCCCTCATCATGATTTAGAACCAAGAATAGAAGATGAAACCCAAGTTCTTGATACCATGAATGAGAATGAACTGCTACAAACGCAACTTACTCCTAATAAATTAGATGTTACAACAATTAAATGCCGAAAACAACAGCAGTCTCTTAGTCTAGTAAAGAATAAATTGGACAGAGAAGAACAAGAACAGTCCAAGGAGAAAAATGAACTAATCAAAGGAATCACAGAGTTTCTACCAAGGCATCAGACTCCTGTAACAAACAGTATAAATACACAAGAGGTACAACAGTCGCTTGACCAGTTGCAAGCAAGTATTCAGCTACAGGATGGCAAGCTGTACAAGGATGTTTTCTCTCAGTCAAAAAACGAAAATTCAATCAATAATGTAGAAGAGAACCAAGTTCACTTTCACTTAAGTCATGATGAATCTGAAACTTCAATAGAAACTGAAAATTCATATTTGGATAACTCTGTGATAAATAAGTCATCCCAACATACATTAAATAATGTAGAAAATTTAGACAAACCAAAGTTGCTGGAAACTGATTATGAAGCAAATGCAGCACTGGTTTCTGAAATAGCGGAAAGACCTAAATTATTGCATCAGCTATTGACCTCTGACCCCTTGAACAAGGAAAAACGGAATCCAGATGAATTTAAAAGTAAAATTTTTAATCTTAATAAAGCACACAATGAAGAAACATTGGCCATAGCCACAAGTGTAATGGATATGATACTCACTGATGCTGAAGCTACAATCCACAAGAAAAAAGTTGGTAGTGTCTTAGCCAAGCAATGTGCAGAACAAGGTTAGGATTCAGGAAATATTCCTGTTATTTGTTTATCAGTTTATGATAAAAGTATGCAAAAATAGTAGTGTGCTTGTAAAATAAATTTTGTTTTTCTGTTGCAGCAAGCAGCAGCGTATCTCTGACGATTGGGTCGCAGGTGGAAGCTAAAGATTTTTCAGACCTGTGGTGCCCGGCTCAGATAGTGGAGGTGGACTGTGACGAGATGGAGGTCTTAGTGCAATACAATGACCAACTTAAAAAGTGTGTCTTGTCTTTACATAAACACTAATAGTTTTAGTTTGTTTTAATAAATCAGTATCCATAAAAGGCTGTATATTTTTCAGGCACAATGAATGGATAAGCATAAACAGTCCAAGATTAAGACCCATCACTGTTACTGCATCAATACCAATCATACCTACATCTCCTGTAGTAGACCCTACAGAATGTGTTCCTGACCCTAAATTAGACGATAAACAGAAAGTGACATTTGCTGTGGGTGAAAGATGCTTAGCCCGCTGGAGAGATAATCGTAGATTCATTGCAACCATATGTAATGACTTAGGGAATGGTATGTATATTTTGAGATTAGCTTTATTTTTTTTTACACCGTAACACTAGGTAAAGTATACCGAAGGCGCCGAGTCTTTTTTTCTTCGTTCGGGACGTTATATTCCCCTTAGTTTCAAATACACCTTAGCACCCACCATGGTGCAGATGATATTACTACATCTATATTGTTTGCCCTATGGATGGTATCGCTGCCGCAATGGTTACGCATAATATTTATTATAATGCTTGCATGTTGATAGGCAATCGGTTGCGCCGGCTACAGCCGCGCAAGTCTCGTGTTTAACAAGCCTTGCTTTGGTCCTTGACGATTACATCAGCCTGGAAGTAAATCAGTTTTTTTTTGTTCTTGCATTTTTTTTTTTAACAGGACATTACGAAGTTATGTTTGACGATGGGTATCAATGGAAATGCCCACAAACGAGGCTGCACAAGCTGAAAGAGTCGAGTAAGCATGATTATCCGTGCTTCAAGTCTTCCTTGTGCGCGTCGCCGGCGCCGAGTCCCGCGGGCGGCGCGCCCGGCCCGCCGCCCGCCGCCCCCGCCGCCCCCGCCGCCCCCGCTGCGCCCGCCGCGTCTGGTGCTCAACCCCTCGCTCGCGTCCCATTGTTCCATACTCACCTATTTGATCCTACCCGCGATTATTTAGGTTCCAAAAGCGAGCGTCGAGAAATGAAGAGAAAATTGAATATAAAGGAAATATTTAACATTGGACAGAAACGCAAAAAGCCAGCTACAGGGGAAAAGGAACCTAAAAGTATTCCCATTTGTAATAATTCTAGTGAAGAAGTTAAGCCAGAAATTATTAACAGAGCACGCATTCCTGAAGCCACTCCTTTGAAAGTAAATTCGTCTATAGAAAATAATTCTGTTAAAGAATTAAATAATCTTATCACAAAGAGGCAGACTGTAAGAAAAAAATCTTTTATGAGGAAACCTTTTAAGAAAATCAAATTGAAAACCGAAACGAAAAAAGAAGTATCATGTTTAAACGACAGCAAAAAAGAAATACCAGGTATGATTGAGCCATTATTGCTTACATTTATACATTTGTGTACTAAAGGGATTTTTCTAATATTGCCTTTTTTTTCATTTTCATTACCAATATAACATTTTCTTATTGTGTGTAATAAAATAAAGATTGATTCAGTGCCCTTAACATGACTTTGAAGCATAATTATTCTTAAAGTGTTTCCATAGTGGGTTTTTAAAATGAGTTTATTGCATTTATTTATCTATTTTATATTCAGATGCTGTGGCAGCTATCATAGGTACAGTAATCAAAAGTGAACCTTTAATTGATGAATTAAGAACAGAACCAATTGCCATAGAGACGAAAGACTCGAATGCGAATGACATAAAAGTTGAAGAGCTCACTCCTGACGAACTAACAAAGCCGACGGACACAAATACAACTTTGGAAAAACAAGACATCGAATCTGTAAGACAAAGCTTCTATCCTATTCAATCTTATAGCTGTAGTGTAGTACCTAAAGTGAAAGTACAGTCGAGTTCTCCAATATCTATACAGTCAACAGTTCAAAAATATCTATACAGAGACCTTATTTCTTATTTTCTTAGATCTTATTTATGAACCGTTGGCTGTACAGATATTGGAGAACTTGACTGTACGAGAAGGTGGAATGTTGTGGTTAGAAGTGTTAGAACCCCATTTAACTCTCGTAGTGTTTTCTTACCAGTAATTTGCTAAATACGAGAATACATTATTGCCGAGGCCCGGAAAGTAGGGAATTGCCTGACGAGGTGCAAAAATGCGAGTCAGGCAATTCCGGTTTCCGTCGAGGAATATATAGTGCTTTTCTCAAATAACGTGAGGAAATTAAAAAACCTGCTTTGCAAAAAAAAAAGTGATTTAATAGATAAATCACGAAATACGTTAACAAAAACCAAAGTGTTCAATTACTTGATGTTAAATAATGTGATTAAAAATTATGTCAAATTCGAGCTTACCGCTGCAAAATTAGACGAAATCAACACCCATGACTGTTTTTAGTGACAAAAATGTCAAACTGTCATCCGCCATCTTGGGTTCAACAAATATGTCAAATTCGATCTCACCGCTGCCAAATTACATGAAATCGACACCCATGATCATTTTCAGTGACAAAAATGACAAACTGTCATCCGCCATCTTGGATAAAAAAAATAATGTCAAATTTGAGCTCACCGCACCAAAATTACTCGAAATCGATACCCCTGACGACTTTTTGTGAAAAAAAATGACAACCTGTCATCCGCCATCTTGGATTCAAAAAATAATGTCAAATTCGAACTCACCGCTGCCAAATTACTCGAAATCGATACCCATGACGATTTTTAGTGAAAAAAATGACAAACTGTCATCCGCCATCTTGGAATCAAAAAAATATGTCAAATTCTAACTCACCGCTGCCAAATTATTCGAAATCGATACCCATGACGATTTTTTGTGAAAAAAATGTCAAACTGTCATCCGCCATCTTGGATCCAAAAAATAACATCAAATTTAAGCTCACCGCTGCCAAGTTACTCAAAATCGATACCCATGACGATATTTAGTGAAAAAAATGTCAAACTGTCATCCGCCATCTTAAATCCAAAAAGTAATATCAAATTCTAGCTCACCGTAGCAAAATTTACACGAAATCGACACCCCTGTGATCATTTTATTTACAAAAAATACAAACTGTCATTCGTAATTTATGATTGAAAAAAAAAACTTAACACACGCACTGCGGTAAATCGGGCTGGCTTGGCTGTATGCAATTATTCTTTAGCCCCATTTTACAACTTTTAATAGTAGATTAATGCCCAGGCGTGGGAAGTGAGCAATTGCTATTCCAGCCGTGGCAGATATAGATTTTTTCTCAAACATTAAGAGGAAATAAGGAATTTTTAATTATTAATTAACTATCATAATACAGCAAGCCAAAACTGCCATTGTTACTATTTGTAGCAGTGTCTTAAATATTATTTATTGCAAAATATTACAATATCTGAGTCATTATTAACATATTTTATTTAATTAAATACTTAATAACTAACTAAATTCATTAGGTAATTTCCTTATCCCTGTTTTATAATAGTTTCACAACGACTAAATATTTCTATTGAAATTTAAGCGGTTCTAAGCAGTTTGCTTTAGTTAATCCTCTGATTTTCATCATGGTGGACTTATATACAACAAATGATCACGATTTTGTCACTAAAAACTATTAAATTAATATAACTTGCATAACTTTAAATAAGTCAAGACTTTGTACGTTATTGTTACTTGTTTACGTATGATTTCATTCCCGCCATTTTTTTTTAGTTAAAAAAGCATATTTTTCTTTTTAATACTGCCAAGCTATTTAAGACATTGATAAAAATGTTAAATTTCGAATAGAACGCCTGCAAACAGCCACCGGTTTGGCTGAATGAGATATGTCACTGGATGTTTCCATGGTCTATTTTACTTTTTAAAAAGTTAAAAACAAATGAAAAACAGTCCAGCAATCCGATTTATGGACAGGTAATCGCACCTGCAATGTAATGCGGCCGTCAACAAGGCACTTCGTGTTCTGTTACTTCGAGTAAAATGACAACATTTCCGACAATGTTTGAGAAAAAAGTTAATCAAGCGGGAAAAATGGAATTTCATACACTTATTTTTCTTCTTCGACGGATTCTGCGTTTAAAATTTTGAATGAAAAAATTTGGTGCTTCCCGGGTTCTATTTTCAAATGGAAAGCGAGAATTTCCGAGCATGTTTGAGAAAAAATATTTTTTACTGATATTTTTTAATATTATAATTATCTTCTTATTAAAAAGTCAATAACTTAATTAACATAAGTAAGCATGTAACTAAATTAAAGAAACGATCGCTTGCCGCTGCAGACTCTTTTAAATATCGTAAATGTTTTAATGATTTTTTGGTATCACCAAAATTAATCAGGCAAAATGGTACACAATTCACTGTTTTTGACAGTCAGTCATTGTATTATTAAAAGTAATTTGAAAGTAACATAAAATAATTTGCGTTTTTTTTTCTACTTTAGGTGCTAAAAATGGAAACAAAAACGGAAAATTTTGATATGCAAGATCAAGATAAACATGAAGAGGTCATAGATAAAATAAAAGAAGTAATCACAAAATTAGAGGATGGCATAAATCAAGTTGAAAATAATGAAATAAAGCCAGCAGCAACGTTAGAAGTAGTAACGAATGAGGCGCTGCCGACCTTGCCTTCGAGTGAAGTCGTCGACAAAGAGAAACGCAAAAAATCGAAAGTGAAAAAGAACAAAAAGTTGAAGCTCATGCAGGAAAGGAAGGAAAAAAAGCATGTGGACAGAGTGAAGTATCAGTTGGAGGAGATGAAGAAGCAAGTGGAGGAGATGCGGAAACAAATAATGCTGAAGACCGAGGAGCTGGCGAGCTCGCGGCGGGGGGAGGGGGGCGAGGCTGACGCCGCGTGCCTGCTGCCGGGCGAGTGGTGCTGCCGCTGGGTGGACGGACAGCCGGCCGGCGCCGTCAGCGAGGTGCAGCACGACGCGCGCGCCGACGCGTCGCGCGACAAGCCGCCGCTGCCGCGCCGCAGCGTGCAGGTACGCTATTACCACTTTGTTCCCACTGCATTCATGGTACAAGCTACTGCCATTTTTTCGTCCGGATTTTCCACTTGTTACCGTTGTTACTGGTGGTGGTTCAGTTGGCAGTGGTCATATGTGTTACTTATAAGTGTTGACAGTATATTTCCAAAAATTACCAGTGAGTGGTAACATGGTAAAACTGCTAAATGGTGGCAACAGGTTTGACTACGTCGTGCAGATACTCTCTTTCCCATCCATATTAATAATATAAATAATTTATTTTAGATTTTCATTTTGCTTTTGCAGGTCGAAGATAATAGACTGCCGCTGGGGTGGACGAAGCATATGGTTCGCAGAAGCGTGGGAAATTCCGCCGGAAAATGGGACGTCGTTTTAGTCAGGTGAGTTAACAACTGGAATACTTCGTGACAAATATGATTTTGACGGTGACAGTATTAGTCGGCAGTGTAACATAGTTGTCCAACGATAACTGCAACGAACTGACAACAGTAGAAATGTAAAGTTTGTTTATGGCAACACTGATTTATAGTCAAACAACACGTTTTGAACTTTTGATTAGATTTAAACTTAAACAGGTTCATGCACCATCCACCATTAAAATACGAGGGGCGGCTGAAAAGTAATCTACCTAACAATGAAACAAAAGACTGTCGTGGCTAATTTATTTTTATTTTTCTATATAGTCCCCTGCTAGTATAATGCACTTATTAAATTTTTCAAATATTGAATTTAAACCATTAAAAAAAAAATCTTTCGGTTTGTCGTCAAAAAAGTCAGTAACCGCAGCCTTCATTACGTCATCGGTCATAAACCTTCGTCCCTTGAGGTCTTTCTTGAGAAGTCTAAACAGAAAATAGTCACAGGGGGCTAAATCTGGACTATAAGGGGGGTGGTCAATGGTTTCGAAGCCATTGTCTTTAATTGCTAGCTTCGTTGTGCGGGCGGTATGCACTGGTGCGTTATCGTGCAAAATCAGAATTCCTTTGCTTAGTTTACCTCGCCGTTTTTCTTTTATTGTCTCTCTTAGTTGATATAGTAAGTTTGAGTAATAATCAGCATTCATTGCAGTTTTCTTCGGTAAATAATCTATGAGCAAAATCCCTTCTGTGTCCCAAAAGATTGTAGCCATAAGTTTACCTGCCAATGGACAGACCTTGAATTTCCGAGGCGGCTTCTCATCCTTAAATTTCCACTGTAACGACTCTTGCTTACTTTCCGGGTCCCATTGTCGAATCCAAATCTCATCACATGTTACAATTCTAGAAATTATTTCTTCCTCTTTCCCTCGACTCATGTCCAAAAACTCTTCGCAACATTTGCCTCGCCTCTCCATGTCAAATGCAGTCAACATTCTGGGGACCCAACGTGCACTAACCTTGGACATGTTCAAATGCTCATGAATTATTTCATTGACTCGCTCTTTACTGACGCCCACATCTCTAGCTATCTCTCACTGCTTCACTCGTCGGTCCTCTAATATAATTTTTTTCACCCTGGCTACATTTTCATCGGTGACGGCCGAAACTGGTCTTCCGCTACGAGGATCATCTTCCAGGCTCTCACGACCTAACTTAAACTGCTTTGACCAAAACTTTATAACAAATTCGGAAGAACACGAACTGCCAAACACACGTAACATACGAGGGCTGTTTGATAAGTACCCGTTTTCTAAATATATTAATATCACTGGCCGCAAATAAGTATACCACCTTTTTAAGCCATTTTTCAGAGGCGGGAAAAAAAAAATGGCATACTTTTGTTTTTTTTTCTCATTTGACAACGATTCAGTGAAGGCGTGAACTTAAAATTGTTAAAATGGAGAAAGAACCGTATGGGTCTTTAATTAGATTCTTATTTTTGGAAGGAAAAACATGTGATGAAATAAAAGTAAGAATGCAAGCGGTTTACCATGAATGTGCTCCTTCTATATCAACCGTCAGATATTGGTATAACGAGTTTAAGCGGGGGAGAACAACCGTCTTTGATGAGGATCGCCCAGGCCGGCCAGTTGAGGTGACTACAGACGATATGGTTAAGAAAATATAAAATATCGTTTTAGCCGACCGCCGAATTAAACTTCGAGAAATCGTTGATGCTGTAAACGTTTCAATCGAGAGGGTACAACACATATTAGAAGAAAAATTGGGTATGAAGAAAGTATCGGCGAGGTGGGTGCCGCGTTTACTCACGGAGGAGCAAAAACGGAACCGACTGACTACTTCGGAGCAGTGTTTGGCCGTGTTCAAACGTAACCCGAAGGAGTTTCTGCGTCGTTTCGTGACCGTGGACGAAACGTGGGTCCACCACTACACCCCGGAAATGAAAGAGCAGTCGAAGCAGTGGATTTTACCTGGTGAACCTGCTCCAAAGAAAGCAAAAACCGTCCCATCGGCTGGAAAGGTCATGGCGACCGTTTTTTGGGATTCGCAGGGTATTATACATATTGACTATTTAGAAAAGAGAAAAACAATAACAGGGCAGTACTATACCAATTTATTGGATGAATTTGACGCCGTGTTGAAGGACAAACGACCCCATTTAAAAAAGAAAAAAGTACTGTTTCATCACGACAACGCCTCGGGTCATTCGTCCAGAGTTGTGACGGCTAAATTAGTACAGTTACGCTACGAACTATTGTCTCACCCCACGTATTCTCCAGATGTGGCCCCATGCGATTAGTTTTTGTTTCCCAACCTAAAAAAATGGCTCGGTGGCAAGCGATTCGGATCAAATGACGAAGTCATTGCCGCCACAGAGGCCTATTTTAATGACTTTGCAAAATCATACTTTTTGGATGGTTTATTGAAGCTTGAGTATAGGTGGAACAAATGTATAGAGTTAAAAGGTGACTATGTAGAAAAATAAATGCATGTATACAAAAAAAAATATTTTTTTTTTCCATAAACGGGTACTTATCAAACAGCCCTCGTACGCTGTCTGATCTCCGAAGGCGTATTCCCTTCTTTAGTCAAAAACTTAATCACCGCACGCTGCTCGATTTTATCCATTTTCATTTTTTCTGTTTCTTTTTGTTTGAGACAATTGTAGGAGACAAATAAACGTGATGCAATAAACAAATGAATGTAATACATTTTGAAAATAGAATAAAAAACGAATATAGATCCATACCAGCCAGCATTATTTTTGTATATATTCCTGACCAAGGAGATTACTTATCAGCCGCCCCTCGTACCTCTCAAATTTCGTTTTATATATTTTTTTACCGTACAACGACAAAACCTACTAAACAGTGGCAAAATTGTCCTCCAATGGACAGGGCCATACCTATTAAAAAAAAAACAGCTGCTTTTGATTACTACTATCATTATTATTTATAATTAAAGAAATGTCTGAATGTCATGAAAAAAGTATTACCACAGCGTGATTTTCTGGGTTGCCAATTAATATCTTATGCAGAGTTATCGTGGGACGATTATATCAGATATCACATTCACATTTGTTGACGTTCCATTATTTGTTGTTATTCTATTAACAAAAAAGTTGTCTTTTATAGCCCGGACAATCGGAGGCTTCATACGAAGAGCGACATGCGTCTGTACCTGGAGAACAGTGGCGATGAGAGCGTGCGCGGGTACGAGGCGGCGCTTCTGGACTTCGGCATCCACTTGAAGCTGGCGCGCCGGCTGGGCTGGGTGCGCAGCAGCGCGGACGGCGCTCCGCCCCCTCCCCCGCCACAGCCCGCGCTCAGCACCACCTCGCCCCTCGTCAAGCGGAGAAAGCTCAGCCTCAACACTAAAGACGAGAGACCGCATAAGAGGCGGCGAGAGCTCAAAATCAAAATTCCTCGACTCGTTATGGTTAGTATTTTCTAGTCAATAATCTCTTATTTTTGTATTCCTAGTTAGGTGACATTGAAATTAGTGTATTGAACTATCAGAAAGTACCGTACTGTAATGTTTATAAATTATTTATAAATGACATTAATCCTTAAAATAATTTTACGTAAAAAATAAACGGACCATGAATTAGTTGCGATAATTAAAAATAAACGTGTTTTCAGAACTCTTCTTCAGCTAACATACCTAAAGAAAACAATGCGGCTCCCGAGCCACGTGTCGATGAAGAGGCCACACTTGATGGTGCTAGCATTAAAGATGGCTTTGGTGAGTTTTCCATTATTTTTTTGCTGTTCTTAATTAGAACTTTATATTAAAGTTTAGGTATATCTTTCATACCACACGATTAATTGTCAGTATCTACAGTTTATACTTGAATGCATGTGTACTTAATTTTCAGTACAAGTGGGATCCTTAAAAGTTCAAGTGATTGAAACTCTTTTGCGCTGTCCAGCTGAAGGATGTTTTAAAAATTTCCGGAACACCATGCTTCTAAAAATGCACATTAAACATTATCACAGAGAATTGAGAAAAATGATGGGCGTCACGCCTAAAGTTCTAGACTTAGCTTACGCCAGGACGCGCCCCTCGGAGGCCGAGATGAAGCGACTTAAGTGCGAAGCGCAACAAAGGATAATCAAAGTAAAACTACCGAGACTACATAAACGCGCGGAGGAACAGAATCCCGAACCACCCAAAGAAGTGAAGATGGAATCTGCTCCGGTGTTGCCGCCTTCCACGCCACCCGTACCTGAGGAGACTGTTGTGCCCAAGCCTCAAGATTCACCAAAGCTACGAAGCGCTTTGGTGAACAAGCCAGCGAAACGCCCCAAGGTGCTGTTACCAGTCCGTAACCCGGAACCCGAGCCGGTCGCCAGTGTCGGCGACGCTGCGAGCGATCTTGTTCCTTTCATTAAACAAGAGACTGTCGAAAACGAAGTTCTCGTCGAGCCAAAGTATGAGGTGCCGGATTGCGGCCTATTGGACTTCGAGACTGCTATATCAACGCATACCGTGACTAGAGTAAACGGGGTGAAGAGTGAGAGGCGGCGGAAGAGGTTTGCGGCGATAGCCAAGGAGGGGAGCGAGGAGGAGTGGGGGGAGGACTCGCAGGACTCGCGCTCGAGCAGCTGCGGCTCGCCGGACTCCAAGCGCGGCGACGCCGACGACCTGCTGCTGCTGCCGCCGCGCTCGCCCTGCGACGACGCCGCCGACGCCTACATGTTCACCGAAAGTAACTAAATTCACTCTTGTTACAATCACATGTTTTATGGAACAGCCTTTCGGCCCGCCACTTGCGGCGGCGCGGCGAACGTCTAATACAATCATGCATGTGTTGATAATTAACACATGTTGGGTTGACAATATGTGATAGTTAGTACTAATAATAGAAAAACGATCAACGCCGCCGCCGGTTGCGGTTAAATGTGACCAACCAGGTTTCTTACGCGACTGTATAATTACATCATAGTTACAACTAATAGTAGAGTCGAGATTTAACTCCTCTCGTATGCATGTACGGTTTTGTATAAAAACAATTGTGTTGATTGGTAGACGGCGAGCGGATAAAACTGGTGCGCATGAAGCGCGAGGAGATCATCAACTGCCACTGCGGGTTTCGCGAGGAGGACGGGCTCATGGTGCAGTGCGAGCTGTGCCTGTGCTGGCAGCACGCGCTGTGCCACAACATCCAGCGCGAGGCAGAGGTCGGTCGGCCGCGCCGGCTAGCGCCAAGGGCCACGCTATGGACATCCGTGACAAGTCCGCGCGTCAATAGCGTCCGCCCTTGCACATTTATTTATAGTTAATGATGATGAAATCATGAAATAAATAAAGGGCAGATAATTATGTACAGATTATATGGAAAAACCGGACAAGTGCTAGTCGGACTCGCGCACGAGGGTTTCGTAAAAAGATTTCCCTGCTTTTCCCCAGTGCAAGTGTTTTAAGTTGTCCAGTATTAGCAGAGCCCTGTTCCTAAGCAAAGTGTACGCAGTGTGGGGGCATTTTATAATGGTTGGTCACATATGCAGACAGACATCAAAATTTAAGATTTTGAGAATTTTCTAAGTGGTTGTAAGAGCTACCTTCATACCAAATTTCAAGTTTCTAGGAGAACTAGAAGTACCCTTTAGGTTTTCACAGTATGGCAATTTGTATGGAAACAACCTTTTTAACCCCCGACAAAAAAGAGGAGTGTTATAAGTTTGACATGTGTGTCTGTGTATCTGTCTGTGGCATCACAGCTCCTAAACTGGTGGACCGATTTAGATTTTTCAATCGAAAGCTAGTTTAATCAAGATGGTTCTTAGCTAATTTTCATTAAAACCAAAGTGATCTTATAAGGACAACAAAGTGATCTTATAAGGGTTCCGTTTTTTCCTTTTGAGGTACGGAGCCCTAATGTGAATGGGCGATCATAGAGCGTCACGCTTGATGTGTCTGTCTTAAAAAGTAATATGAGCAGCGCTCCTAGCTGTTTCATACTCGTGCGTCGCACATAAAGAAACGCATGAAACCTGGAGGATTAGGCCTGTTAATCCGTCGAGCGTGCCGGAACAGTGTCTTATGACGTGTGGGGTGGATTAAAGGCCAGTTTGCGGGATGCTCCACAAGTTGAGCAGCGCGCGGTCTCTGCTAGGCGTCGATATACAAACTTATAGGTGATGCTGATTGTTTTATGGTGGTGCAGGTGCCGGAAAAGTACACGTGCAGCATCTGCCTGAACCCGCGGCGCGGGCGGCGGCGGCAGCGGTTCATGCACGACCAGGACCGGCTGTACGAGGGGCTGCTGCCGTCGGGCGGCGGCGGGCGCACCAGCGAGCCGCTGCGGCGCGCGCATGAGCTCGCCGGCAACCTGCTGCTCGCCGCCGACGCGCTGCACGCCGTGCGCGTCAACACGCACGTCGCCTCGTACGTCAGCACTATACCCTATACACGTGTTAGCGACACCTCCAAGTGTCTCCGTACACTCCAAAAAACTGAATCGCGGACCTTTCCGCAATCAATTTAACAAAGCGTTCTAATTCTAAAGTTTCATTGTTTGTACATTTGGAAGAGTCTACCGAGCGCGGAGGCTCGAACAATCCCCATTCCCTATGCAGACAACTTCTTTTCGAATAATCCAAATTTCTCTTCTGCAGGAAGAAAAACCACCCGAAACTTTATTTGTGGGCCAAAGATTGGGAAAGTTTAGAATTAAGTTTTGCCCAAGAGAAGCTTAACTCTGAATATTCAGACTTGAACGTGATTATCAACAATCTAGGAAAAGAAAACCTGCCAATCAAATCTGAAGATATAAAAGAAATGGCCTTGGATATAAAGGCTTCAGCGGGGGAACGAGAGGAAAGAAATAGTCAGCACGAAAACGAAATCGGATCTCCGACCTTGCTGAGCGGCCTTCTGTCGAGTCCGGGGGGCGTCTCTTTAGCTGACATACCGGTTAACGTGCCGGATTTAGAAAAAAATGCTAAAGCTGTTCAAGGTAAGAACAAATTGTCATTTAGAAATAAATAGAAATACAGAGACAAGAGTTCCTTTTAGCTTATCTGTCCAGACCTTAATATTTAAAACGTGTCTCGTAGAATAATGAACATCTATGAGATCCATCCACGATTTGTACTTATTTCCTAGAAACTTGCTTCATTTAAAATAAATGCAGCAGATAATTTTTTAAACACATGTTATGCTGTCCTTAAATTTTTATTTATTATTTAACGACAGAAAGCTAAAACATAGACACCATCAAAGTAATTTGTTCCAAGAAGGTACGGGAATATTGAGAAAGGTCTCGGGCTAGTTTGTTTACCGTTGAGTGTACGAGTATGTAGTTGTCGCTCCCGGCCGCAGAGCGCGCGGCACCGCAGCCGGAGGCGGCGATCGAGAACAGCGCGTGCCGCGCGCGGCTCCTGCGGCACGTGCAGCGCTGCCACGCGCTGCTGGACCAGCGGCTCGACTCCATCGAGGCGCAAGTTGCCGGTCAGTTGAGCCTGGAGCCTCACACTCACTACTAGTTTATGAAAATTTGTGTTTTAAGGCCTAATTATGTAGAGTTGCATGCGTTACTTACTTTATCTACAAACATATTATAAGTAGGTACTCTAACAGCCGTTCCCAATATTAAATCTTATCTCTTGTTTTGATCTACTAACAATAAAAACATTTATCTACCTTCAATGTTGCCGTCTCAATAAACTTACTGTCGTTAGGCAATCCAATCTCTGCTTGCTATCCGTCGGTGGGAGAATGGTGGGCCATCTACAAATATGTAGATAATTATTCGTTGATTCAGTCAAGAAATTCGTCAGTAGATCAAAATATGAGATAAATTGAATATTGGGAACGGCCGTAAGATGGGTTCAAAAGCCAAAGGCATATCATACCTATCGCGAATTTGAGTGGTTTTTTTTGTTATCATAATTAGACACATACCGAGCTGACGTTTCGTATAGACCGTTGAAGATGTTCAACTTTTGAAACTCAACGCCATTGAATCCGATGTCGAAAATTGCGTTACTGCTGTCGAAATGCTGGTCATTTTCTACGGTTTCTGGGCGTATTATAGTGGACTATATAGTGGATATGTGTAGATAAAACGCGTTTGATCCCATCTGGCATGGAGGCAAGTAAAATGTATGAATTATATACCTGCCTTTCAGGTTCCGACCGAATTTCGGATAAGATACATTTTATGTATTTTCCTTGCGCCGATGCCGTTTGTTAGATGTGTACCTCGAAAGCATTAGTTATAAATAAATAATAAATATCATGGGACAATTGACACCAATTGACCTAGTCCCAAACTAGGCAAAGCCTCTATGGGTACTAGACAACGGACATACATACTTGTATAAATACATACATACTTAAATGCATACATATTAAACACCCAAGATTCGAGAACAAACATTCGTATTCATCAAACAAACATTTGCCCCGACCTGGGATCAGTGGCGTGCATAGAGTTTCGAGTAGATCTATGTGATGATATATGATATTCAGTAGTGAATACCCATTGGAAGCCCAAAGTTAAAATAAAAGAATAACTAAGTCTAGTTAGACCAAACGCTATTGTATTTTTGGGTCGAAATTAGTGAACGCTTTTCAAGTAATCAAAAGCAGTGCTTTCTTGTCGCGACCGTAAGATTTGATTTGATTGGTTGATTTTCGTACATGTGTGAGTGAGGTGCGGTGGGCCTATTCGTACATAGCTTACGGTGGAGCGCGATGTCATAAGAGTGTGCGTGTCGGGCAAGCACTCGGCGTGCTGCTTTTTCATAGAAAGAAACACGTCGCGTTCGCGCGGATTTGTAATATTTTGTTTTTATGAAAATATAAATGAACGAATAATGATATTTAAGTCGAGTATGTAAGTAAGTACATGTATTTATAATGTTAATTATATTGGTTTAGAAGGCAAGCAGTGCTTTTTTGCTTCATAGGGATGCACGCCACTGTCGGGGATCGAACCCGGGACCTCAAGCTTCATAGTCAGGGTCTCTAACTACTAGGCTATACGGTCGCCGTTGTTGTTTATAGGTAGTGTTACCGATTCTTGTTTCATCGCGATAGCTTATTTTGTTGTAGTATGTTGTATGTTAATAACAATTTAATACAACAAGTAATCAAGTGCCGTCAATAAAAAGGGTGTATTTAATCATATTTTCACGACAATGTATTACTTACAAACACGCATTTATTTTCATTAAGGGGCTCCCCTGAGCCAGACGCTGAAATGGCTGCATTGTTCAACTTTTTAGAGCCACACTGTACATTATTTAAATCATAAAAACAAAATATAAAAATAGATTAATTATCAATAACATCTTAACTAGTTTTTCCACGTTTAATATATATTTTTTCGTATTTAATACTTATGATATCTGAATCACAAGTAAGTTGTATATCTTCAAGTCACAGTTAATATTCTGTCACTACATCATAAGCATTGTACGAGCTCTTGTCAGCTAGTACACTTACTTGATAGGTTTCTTGTTGATGAGAACAGGAAAGACGAATTAGATGGATGGCGCTAGTCACTGCAAAAAGTGATAAAAACAAGCTAAGATTTGAATACATGGAAAAAATTCGGCCTTTCCTCTATGTCCAATCGTGGTGTAGGGGAAAAGCACACGACCCGGAGTGTCGAGGATCCGGGTTCGATTCCCGGGGTTGGCATTTTTCTGGTTTTTTTCTGTGTATTCATGTTTCAGTGAGTTTATAAAAAATATAATTGATATTCACGGGAAAACCGTAAAAATAAAAAATTGGGAGAAAAAATACAAAAAGATACTCCTACTGAGATCATGAATTGATTGCTTTAGTGCGCCATCTCGTTGTTGAGCCTGGGTAAACTGATAAGTTTCGAAAGGGTGCGTTGTTTTCGGTTTACGAAGTAATCGCATAGATGGTGCTAGTCACTGCAAAAAGTGATAAAAACAAGCTAAGATTTGAATACATGGAAAAAATTCGGCCTTTCCTCTATGTCCAATCGTGGTGTAGGGGAAAAGCACACGACCCGGAGTGTCGAGGATCCGGGTTCGATTCCCGGGGTTGGCATTTTTCTGGTTTTTTTCTGTGTATTCATGTTTCAGTGAGTTTATAAAAAATATAACTGAACTTTATTGCTTAAAAACCTTATATTACTAACATGCTGATGGCGCACTGACGTATGTGCGATGTAATCGTACAAGCATAATTTACTTTGACTTGTGACATACGAGGGCTGTTTGATAAGTACCCGTTTATGGGAAAAAAAAAACAATTTTTTTTTGTATATATGCATTTATTTTTCTACGTAGTCACCTTTTAACTCTATACATTTGTTCCACCTATACTCAAGCTTCAATAAACCATCCAAAAAGTATGATTTTGGAAAGTCATTAAAATAGGCCTCTGTGGCGGCAATGACTTCGTCATTTGATCCAAATCGCTTGCCACCGAGCCAAACACTGCTCCGAAGTAGTCAGTCGGTTCCGTTTTTGCTTATCCGTGAGTAAACGCGGCACCCACCTCGCCGATACTTTCTTCATACCCAATTTTTCTTCTAATATGTGTTGTACCCTCTCGATTGAAACGTTTACAGCATCAACGATTTCTCGAAGTTTAATTCGGCGGTCGGCTAAAACGATATTTTATATTTTCTTAACCATATCGTCTGTAGTCACCTCAACTGGCCGGCCTGGGCGATCCTCATCAAAGACGGTTGTTCTCCCCCGCTTAAACTCGTTATACCAATATCTGACGGTTGTCATAGAAGGAGCACATTCATGGTAAACCGCTTGCATTCTTACTTTTATTTCATCAAATGTTTTTCCTTCCAAAAATAAGAATCTAATTACAGACCGATACTGTTCTTTCTCCATTTTAACAATTTTAAGTTCACGCCTTCACTGAATCGTTGTCAAATGAGAAAAAAAAAACAAAAGAATGCCATTTTTTTTTAATTTTCCCGCCTCTGAAAAATGGCTTAAAAAGGTGGTATACTTATTTGCGGCCAGTGATATTAATATATTTAGAAAACGGGTACTTATCAAACAGCCGTCGTACACCAATGTATAGAGAATTTAATAGGCTGGGAGTTCCACCTTTAACATTACATTATTATCAATACCTTTTTATAATCATCATCATCAGCCTATTTACGTCCTACTGCTGCACAGGCCATTATTTATAATATTTTAAAACTTTGAAATAAGTAACTTACGTATTCGGTGCGAATTATCTGTGTAAGTGTGTAACATGAAGTTAGACCGATATTTAATAGATGTGGCCACTAAAATGACGTTGTTTAGTAGAAGTGAGGTGGGGTGAGGAAGGCGCGAAAGGTTCAAGGTCATCCTCTCAGGGAAGCCTTTTAAGTATATTTTTAAATTTCCTGCAACTTCGACTGTGTCTCGTGAGAACTTTGCACCTTCGGGTATAAAATGTGACCTATGTTAATCTGAGATAGTGTAGCTGTCTATATGTGAAAGATTTTTAAATTCGGTTCAGTAGTTCCGGAGATTACCCCCCCCTACATACAAACAAACATACAAAGTTTACCTCTTTATTACATTAGTACCTGTAGATAGTTTAAGGTTGTTCTACAACTTCTTTACAAGCAAGCATATATACTATACAATGAAAAAAAAACCGGCCAAGTGCGAGTCGGACTCGCGCACGAGGGTTCCGTAGAAAGATTTTAACGCTTTTCCCCAGTGTTTTAAGAAGTCCAGTGTTAGCAGAGCCCTGCTCCTAAGCAAAATGTACGCAGTGTGGGGTCAACTTATATTAGTCTGCGAAATCTACAGACATACATAAAAATTTAAGATTTTGAGACTTTTCGAAGTGGTTGGGCTATAAGAGCTACCTTCATACCAAATTTCAAGTTTCTAGGACATCTGGAAGTATCCTTTAGGTTTATGGAAATCGGCAATTGGTATGAAAATAGCCTTTTTAATTACTGTATCTTTTGATTGCGTTGACTTAGAAGGTTGATTTTTTCACAGCTTCGAGGGACCGCAGGCTTGAGTATTTCATATTAATTTCAGCATGCTACATCCACGCATTCCAGAGAAAAAGGGTCTTGACAGACAGACAGACAGACGGACAACAAAGTGATCCTATAAGGGTTCCGTTTTTTCATTTTGAGGTACGGAACCCTAAAAACAAGGTAGTTTCTAAATATCAGCACTACATCACTACAACATTAACGCAAGATCGTAGAGCGAGAAAGAACGTTGAAAATTTGCTACGCTAGAAAGGGCTCGCATGATCAGTGTCATAATTACGTCACGTGGTTATCCAGTATATCTTAAACTCCGTATTTGGTAGTGAATTAAACGTGAATAACATTTTATGACACAAGTAATATCGTCTTTCTTGTAATTCAATGTTCGGCTGTTTTTTTTTTCAAACCACTTCACACTACAAGTAGGCATTGTAGCAAATTTGTTTCCAATATTTCCTCTGGTGTTATTAGAATACCGCAGCATGTTGACAGATCTTATACTTGGGCAAAACTATAAGTGAGCCGCGCGGGTGTGTGTGTTTCGGAAAGGTTCGCCATAACATTTGGTATCCAGAGGCTAGGCTGGTTGATCCCTGTAGTAAAATTACTGGAAGTACTGGAACATTTTTTTTAACCAGCAACCTGGCTACTTACGTTAAATTTTTAAATAAATTTGCTTTTTTAAAAATATATACCTACCTGATACACATGCGTTCCATTTTTAAATTACGAGCATCTCAAAATTTATCGAGTGACCAAATTTACCGTATTGTTCGTCTATTTTGTTGCGTTTTTAACAGACTTCAAAAAAAAGGAGGTTCTCAATTCGTCGGAACATATGTATTTTTTAATGTATGTTCCCCGATTACTCAAAGACGGCTGGACCGATTTCAAAAAAAAATTTTTTGAAAGCGTATTCTTTCTAGTTGGTCCCATTGTCACCAAGTCAGGATCTGATCATGGGATCCCAGGGAAATCGAGGGCAACCCTCAAATTTTATAGGCACGTATCATGTGTTTCATGTATTTTCGAAAGCTATTCAAGTACTTGCGTCTGGTAGTCATCATCTCCTGTTGATGAGGTGATGATGGAAGGTGCAACTCCTTAACGGCAAAGAATATAATATATACTAATGTTAACGGTTAGGAGTTGGAGGCTAATATTTTAAATATTAACGCTTAAAATTGTGAAATAAAAAATCTTTTAACAAAAAGTAAAACCGCCGTCAAAAAAAACATCAGAAAAAAAAAACATAAAATAATCCTCTAAAGCCATGAGTTTTATGGCCTAGCAGAAATTTGAAGTTGGTGCTTCATTCAAAGAATATTCCGCTCGCACCGCACCGACTTATATTTCTGCTAGGCCATAAAACTCATGGCTTTAGAGGATTTTTTTTTTTTTGTTTCTGAGGTTTTTTTTGAAGGCGGTTTTACTTTGACCTCGATCGTGAATTTAGTTGTCTATATTCATTCTTACTCGCCACTACTCGTATAATAGTCGCGTTTCACCTCGTTCATTTTGTTTTTCGAGATTACTTTTGTCTATTGCAGTATGTGAGCGGGAAAAAAAAATCAACCAAACAAAAATCTTTAGAATTTTGACGATTGCAGTAATAAGTGAAGTTATATATCGCTAAAGTATTTAATGCTTTCGAGGTAATCATCTCAGAAATGATGCTGGATTGGTATCCGACACATTGAGCCAGATAATTTGAAAACGCTCAAAGTCATAGCTCAGTTAGACTCTTTCGCCACTCGTCCACGAGTCCATTGAGGACCTCAGGCGCGGTGTTAACATTCTCGAACTACGATGCGAGGACGAGACGAGTCTAAATGAGTCATCACATATGCAGCATTTTTTTACTTCAATCGCATTAAAAAGTCCAATTATTTATTTTTGTGTATAATACTAATACGACCTTGTTCTAGAAGTAAATTTTATATCCAACTTGCTGATCAAACTTGTAGAAAAAAAAACATGGAAGTTAAAACTTATTTTTTTAATAAATGTCTTGTTCTCATATATAGAGTTAGAGTCGCAAGACGCGTCTCTGGAGGACGACGAGTCTGCTGACTTCTGCCCGCGGACCAAGCAGACGATGCTGATGATTGGGCGCGACCTGGACACCATGGAGGAGCTCGGCATACTCACCTGAGCCCACGCCGCGCGCGGCCGCGCCCGCGCTCGCTGCACGCCGCTCGCGCAGCCCTACCTGCCGCGGCGGGAGGGCTGAGCGTGGACTCGCTCACTTCGTGCCGTGCTGCTAGTATATCAATACAACATTTCAAATAAGCTTGTACCGTATAATGAGAGCTATCGTTTTTGTGTTCACCAGTTGACGCCACTGTTACATTTAAATCATGTTTAATACCGTGGAACCGCACCGTAAAAAATATCGAGCATGCCAGTGTTGCGCAATCACGTTTTGTTCGGAAAAAAAGGAGGACGAAAATTTCCGAAAGATAAAATTGTCTCCAAGCACTGGCATTCGTTGACCCGTAACTCATATTTGCCGTAACAAATTTTTAGAATTGCAATTTTTTTAATATTGCAAAACCCCGCCAAGTACAACTTTTAGTACTATTTGACATTTGTTTAACCGTCGCGCTACACTAGCGCCTCTAGCGGCGAATTCATACGCGATAGCCGTCATTTCGTGAACCAGAATGCCTTGCCATGTCATTACGGTAGACGAGGTTAATTATGTTATACTTTTGATTACGTTGGCGAATGAGTGAGAGTTTAATGCTATGAGTACAATTTATGTAAACTCTTAAGATTTACAATAGTGTTGTCAGTGTTAGAAGAAAAGTCGCTATACAAGTTTTTATCTTCTAATAATTCGCTCAAAATCGCATTCAGTATTATGACACATTACATGTAATCCTCGCATATTAATACCAGTCAAGGATTATTATTATGATACGTTTAATGGAACTCGCAGAAAGTCCAATTCTATTTTATATAAAAATACTTGCTTTTGACTTTTATTCTAAGGCTGAATCCTTATTTGAACAAATGCATTCAAAACAGTAATGATTTCCAGTCAATTAATGCAGCGTATTATAATCATCTCATGAGGCAATAGTTGGTAATGTTGATGGTCAAAGAAGGCTGCATATTGGTGGCCGAGATACGGTACAATGTGTGTGGGTAGATCACCAGCCCATTAATTGATTGATGCCCATTAAATGTTCTTATTAAGTACCCATTGTTATGTTGAGAAGGATTCGTCCCTGTGCTTAGAATCGTCTTATGGTGTTTGTGAATAAATAAGTAAAAATAGTAGTTTCTAATTAGAATTCGATGCATAAAATGCAAATAGAATTGTCATACCTAGTAATTTCCATCAAGTACCGAGTCCACGATCGCACATCTACTCGTTTATTGACGAAATTTATAGGTACATCAAAATCAAGCCAATGAAGTAACTTGATTAATGAGTTCAAAGTTATAATGTTAAAAATGATTTGGTGGAACTTTTTTCAACTTTATTCATAATAATAACTGTTCTTTTGACAGGCAATTGACATTGCGACCGCTATAGACGCACAGGCGCACGAGGCGGGTGTCCGTCGCGGGTCTTATACGAAAATCCATCGCTACGGCGCTGTCATACTGTTTTCACTTGAGCGGACAGTCGGACACCCGCTCCGTGCGCCCGCGAGCCTACAGCGTTGGAAATAAAGCTTATACCAAATACTTAGTATTTGAATGACCTCTATTTTTTGCCAGTGTATAAGCTCAGACATCAGCATATCATATTGTATATAGATTTGTCTGCCACGTAATAAACAGGTTTACAGGCAGCAAAAGCTGTGTACATTCCAACGATATTACAATAAAAAAGCGAATCTACCTGGCTAGCTAGCTGTGCGTAAAAATTGTCCATTGCTAACGAAGCCGGTTAACATGTGTAACTATTTCGCGCACATTATTGTCTTGTATCAGGGAGCCTATTTACTTAATTTATTAGAGTTATAACTTTGTGTTGGTAGATCTGCGCTCGGGTGGTGTGTCTATACCTAGCGGGGCCCCCTGAGCTACAAAGATGAAACTAATGCCAGTGGACAGGGATTTCAATTACCTTCACCGTAACTGTAAAAATAGCCTTTGAAGTCGCCATAGAGCCAGCGGGCCCCCTTGTTATTTCAAGGCCTAGAGACTTGAAAGTAGTATCAAATGAAAGCTCTTTCAATGTACCTTTCGAATCACGTGTTATAATTAAGGTACATTTGATAAAACTCGAGATATTGGACAGTTAGGTCTAGCGGGGGGCCCTTTTTATCTATAACTGATACAAACGTAAAATTGGTACCAAAAGAAGCACATTTCAATGTACCTCTCAAATATGCAAATATTTTTGTAAAAAAACAACAATTTGTTCAAATATTTGGAAATGAATATTATCGAAATTGTAGAAAAACAAGAAGTACTAAAAGAAGAAAGGGGCTCCGCTGGGTTAGACACGCTCGGTTGCGCTAGTTAGTCTAATTTGACGAGGCCACTTTTGAACCGCAGGTAACCTTCCTACTTTTTAGGGTTCCATACCTCAAAAGGAAAAAGGGAACCCTTATAGGATCACTTTGTTGTCCGTCTGTCTGTGTCAGTCAAGACCCTTTTTCTTTGGAACGCGTGGAGGTAGCATGCTGAAATTAATAACAAATACTCAAGCGGCTGTGAAAAAATCGACCTTCTAAGTCAACGCAATCAAAAGATACAGTAATTAAAAAGGCCATTTCCATACAAATTGCCGATTTCCAAAAACCTAAAGGGTACTTCCAGATGTCCTAGAAACTTGAAATTTGGTATGAAGGTAGCTCTTATAGCACAACCACTCCGAAAAGTCTCAAAATCTTAAATTTTTATGTCCGTCTGTAGATTTCGCAGACCAATATAAGTTGACCCCACACTGCGTACATTTTGCTTAAGAGCAGGGCAGGGTTAAAATCTTTCTACGGAACCCTCGTGCGCGAGTCCGACTCGCACTTGGCCGGTTTTTTTATTGTAATATTGGTAGGTACATTACGTTTTTTAAGTAATACAAAATATTATACAATGCTACCCAAAAATAATTGGCATGGAATCTTCGCTGCCCCTTTTCAGCGGTCGTATTTTCCCAGCACTCGGAAGCTGATATAGGTTGGCCTGGCCTGATCACCACGCTTTTATTACTTCCTATTGCTCTTCCTGGTGTTCCAAAATATTGTCAAATCCTAATTATTTTGTAACCTCCGATGCAAAAAGAGGGGTGTTATAAGTTTGACCTGTGTATGGGCGTATCTGTCTGCGGCGTCGTAGCTCACAAACGGATGGATCGATTTGGACGCGGGCTTTTTTTAAATCGAAAGCTAGTTTAATCGAGATAGTTCTTTTTTAGCTAAGTTTCAACAAAATCGATTCAGCCGTTTTTGAAATATTGAACTTTTAAATTAAAATGGGGGTTTTTCAACTTTGTTGTCTAGTTTATTAATAAGTTAGTTAAATGATGTTCATTCGGATTTGTGAGATAAATATGTGAAGTATGGCGATGATTTCTGTTGATTGATTTTTTGTTGAACTGTATAATGTGTTTAAACGACTGGTTGAGATGGATAGACTGCAATAATGCTTTGCTTTAGAATCCTCACAAATTTTAGAGAATTGTATTGTACCTATATAACAGAATATAAATTGTAAGTTGCTGTAGCTTATTTTGTAAATCTCCTTTCTTAGTGTAAGCTTTAATAATAAAATAACATGTTAATACAATAATAATAATATTATTATAATACATTTATTTTCATAAACATTTTGTTTCTCTTCCTTTTTACTCACTTGTTATTGAAACTAAAATAATTATTCCGAAATCAGGCACAATTTACGCAATTCACAGCAATTACTTTGAAATAAGTAACCTTTTTTTAAAATAAAAATATTGTTTCTGGCACGTTCTTAGAACTTAATATAAAATACAAAATTTCAAGTGAATTCAGCAAGTGACATACACACATACAATTAAATAGTGATGTTAAAAAATGGAAGATTATAAAAAAAACCTATTAAATAAATAAATAAATATCTTGGGACAATTTGACCTAGTCCCAAACTAGGCAAAGCCTGTACTATGGGTACTAGACAATGGATAAACATACTTATATACATATTAAACAACCAACACCTGAGAACAAACATTCATATTCATCATACAAACATCTGCCCCGACCGGGACCTCAAGCTTCATAGTCAGGGTCTCTAACCACACTAGGCTATTCGGTCGTCAAATAAAAAATAACAGTAATAATAGTAATAATAATATTGAATTTTAATGATATTTCCAAAGATAATACCTATTTTGCCAATCATTTATTGTACTGCTTACTTTTTGATATAAGTGCGGAAAGTATGTCATTATGCATGAGTCCCGAGGTGTCTAGGCCCGAGGCGCAAGGCGAGGGTCGAGACTCTGGACGAGTGAAAATTACACTTCCGCGCGTGTACCAAACGGCGTTTTTTAATACATTTGCGAATTATTTTTTTAATACAGATGCTGAAAAAGTGGTACATTTTGTAGCTACGTTTCATGCGGAAAGTTGTATTTTTCGTAATAGTGCTTTTTACTTTATAAGGCGCAGGCGGCGGCTCTCCTCCGCCTTCCTCCACCATAGTAGATTCATTTGTTTTTAACCACAAATCCAAAGGGGCCATAAGTTCGTATCAACCTACCTACCTACAACTTACAAAATTCGAACAGGTTTTTTTCTTTAACCTTTTAGATGCCAACGACTCATATCAGCACTGCAAACGCCAATATATGGGTCATAAGAAGGATATAATATCATTTTGTTTCTTTTGACATTTGTTTTAGCGTCGAAAAGGTTGAATATGATATTAGTCTATCAAAATAAGCTTAGCCATTTATCTGATACCTGATGAGAGTTTTTCAAATTAATTACAAGGAAACGTGTAATTGAAAGAATTAGCTGTTACGAAAATTAAGGGTATGTACATTGATTCTTTCTTGAGAACATGGTATTTTTATCCCAAAGCACTTGATACTTTAAATTTTTATCATTTTAATTTCAGTCAAACGAATAGTAATTTTTAGTATATAAAAATTTAATTCCAAATCATTGTGAATACAGGTTTAAACCATTATTAATTTTAACCTTCATAGAATTTAGGGAGTTGATCTCCAAGGATAACAGATCTTTCAACTCCTTTTTCTGTGATCACACCAAGTCGCACCACCCCACCTGAAGACCCATCACGCAGCATGGCAAGGGCCAAGGTGTTGGTAACAAACTTGACTGCTTCATCCTTGCTCATGTTAGGTTTGAAGTTAGCATCCACATAACCATACACATAAGTAGAACCTGAACCACCGATGGAAACCGCTTGACGTTGCACCATGCCACCAATTGGCACTGAATAGATTTGACCTGAAATCACAGGAAAAAAATCAGGTTATTCAGCAATTCAGCATAATCATTAGAAACAAACAACACTTAAATTAAACAATGAAAACAGGATTTTGACCATAATTATTGTAGGTTTGATAGTTTACCCGTGATCGCAATGCATGTAACTCAAATAGCTCATCAAACCTATAAAGTGATTGCGGTAAATATCCCGTTTTTATTATGTCTAATGCAATTAACTACAAATAACTTAAAACTGTTACACTAAAATGATTCAAAACTCGAGTTGAAGGAAAGTGTTATTGAAATTGCATATTGCCATAATGCACAAGAGATACTCTTGTCACTGACCCAATTTATCACCCACCTTATTTTAACTATTCATCGATTTTATAACAGTTTTCACATAAATTCAGGAAAATACTATGGGCGATTATTTGTGCCAGTGAATGAGTATGATAGTTTGTTGTATGACAATTACTTTACATAATAAATGCAATCATAAATTACCTCCATTCCTTTTATCCCAGCCAGCAACCAGGATGCCAGCAACAAGAGAGTCTCGGTAGTTATAGCAAAGCTCTCGGAAAATAGCCGCTGCCGTCTTCACTAGTGGAGCCTCACCTAGTTCCATTTTGTGGAAATCTATAACAGTAGAGAGTAATTAGTGCTTAAGTTATTTAACTTCAGAATGCATCTTCTTTATTTGTTTACACATTAAGTTGAGTAAGGAGACTGACTCTTGGCATATCAAAATAGTAGACAAAATAATTACTTAGATGGTAAGAAACGATGTCGGAGATGGCTTGCGTGTCAGCAGCGGAGCCGGAGCGGCAGCAGTAGATGTGGTCGGTGATCTTAGTCAGCTTATCAGTGACGCGGTTGGCGATGTAAGCGCCGGTGGTGGTGCGCGAGTCGGCGCCGATCACGACGCCGCCAGCGAACTCGCACGCCATGATGGAAGTCCCAGTGCTGTGCGCCGCACTCATCCACTCGGGCATGCTCGGGTCAGCGTAAGTGTTGATCACTGAAGCCGCCATCCTGTACAACAAATTCAATATCGGTCTTAGGTCACACCATTAAGCAAAAAACAGTACGGTTTAAGAGAACGAAATGCTGGCACAATAAAAGAGAAATTGATTCGTGTTTTCCTTTAAAAATACGTTATCTTTGTTTATGTCTATTGATCTTACTTGGATTAAATTCAAAGTATAAATGCTTCTACTTTTTTGAAAGTCACGATAGCGATGACTTCGTTCGTTATAGCTTTGCACCGTACTGTACCGTACCGTTTCGTTAGTCACTGTCATTGTGTCATTGTCACCATAGTTTTCGTTTTGCTCTATCACGCATCTTCTCTGAATGCAGCGCAAAATTTTTGGTTTTCTACTCTATGGTCGGGCTATGGCAACACTAAAAAATAGGTCAAGAGCGAGTCTTATTCCATACTTCCTTCTTGTGTTCCCAAATCTATCAACCTTAAAACCCTTTTACTACTCGCATCCACTAATAAAAAAGTCCTTAACTCGTTAATCAAATTCATTACGAAAGAAAAAATCAAACTTTAGGCGCTTTTTCCGCTTTTGTCTCTCCTATTGTGAACCGATCTCTGTAATTGTATAAATGTTTTGTGCTGTCTATATGTATTGTGTATGTCCATTTCAGGTGCACAACAAACACATGTAACTACCCCCATCTTGGAACCAACAAATTAAAAACTGGTCAAACACGTCATACATTATGCTGTTGTCAGGAGTCATTGGCAGTAATGGTCGCTAACCTATAAAGCGACCGGTTGCCATAAACAAAAAAAGTTGAAGTTGAAGAGTCTTACTCGCGCACCGAGGGTTCCGTGTCAACATACAATATTTGTCACTTTACGTAGTTCTTAAATGTAGGATATACAGACAGGCGCATAGTGCTATCTCTTGTCCGATAGTGGAACTAACGTAATTTTTGATGATTTCTGAAAAACTGTGCTATTTAGAGACATCGTATTATTTTTGCTGTAATCTTTACATAAACCTCTATGATAATTTTTTTTTTACTTTTTCATAAAAAATCGCAAACGAAGCGGCTTAAAAAAAAGAAAAAATTGCTTAGAATGTGCAAACAACACTGTTTCATTTGATATCCAGATGATCTAGTAGCCCAATTTGAAATTTTTAAGATCCCTCTCAGTCCCTATTGTAAAAAAGATAAAAACGGATAAATTATTCTAAATTTCAAGTCGATTAGGTACATTAGTAGTTCCAAACAGACGGATAGACTGATGGAGTGAGTAGCACCGTAAGGGTTCCTTTTTACCAATCGGTACGGAACCCTAAAAAGGCTGGCATAGACTATCAAAATTTTAAGATACTGAAAGGACCAAGAAAGGACTGTTAAATTAACGTACTTACCTAGAATCTTTCTCTGCCTACGAAAAATAATCACACTTTCTAGCTGATGTAATGTATTGTGCAGAGACGATGCAGCACCAACCACTACGAAACTACTAAAACTCAAAAATCGAAGTTCGTATCGTGTTGTCTCGCTCACTCACGAGTTAAATAATATTAGCTTGAGCGGGACGGCACAATACGAAGTTCGAATTTTGCACTTCGTAGTAGGGGGGCAGTACAAAGTCGCAGTATTTATTAAAATGTGCTGAGACCGACCACAGACTATAACAATTTTTTATCTACACACATATCATAAGTCCTCTATAATGCGTTCAGAAACCGTAGAAAATGACCTGCATTGCAGTACATCGACACCTTCCCGCCGCCAGCCCCCGCCAACAGGTCCAGCAGTAAAGTAATAGTCATTACGACATCGAATTCGATGTCGTAATGACTTCGATTTTTCGAATTTGACAACCAACGTAATTTGCAATCATAGTGAAATAAAACGGATCACTCACGTATATAAGTCGAGTTCAGTCCGACATGTTTAATTAATAATGTGATTTTTTTTTTATTTTACAAAGTTTACGAAACGTCAGCTCGGTATGTTTGTTTATGATTTAAAAAAAAAAACAAATTCGTGACAGGTATGGGTATGTTATATGCCTTCGGCTTCTGAACCCATCTTAGAGTACTTATAATATGTGTGTAGATAAAGTAATGTAGGCAACTCTACATTATTAGGTCTTAAAACACTCGTGTGTTCCTATTATGAAACTCAGCTTCGCCTCGTTTCATAAAAACACACTCGTGTTTTAAGGACCCTCATTATGTAGCAGTTGCATAAACTACTATTTTATGTAAAGTACCTATTCAAACCGATTCAATCTCAAATTATTGCAATTAAAGGTTTTGCATGATATCTTAAAAACATATAGGTAATGCTTCAACATTTACCCTGAGAGGGCACAGCAACATTGTATTGAAATTATTGTTATTATAAATATTATAAATGCGAAAGTAACATTTCATTTTCATTTTTCATTTCATTTCACCGGAAAACAGCTGCACCAATCTAGATGAAATTTGGTAAGAAGATAGTTTGAATATTGAGGAATAACATAGGCTACTTTTTATTCGGGAAAATTATATGGTTCCCGCGGGATAGAGATAACCGGAATCTACGCGGACAAAGTCGCGGGCAACAGCTAGTTAAAAATAAAGTAGAACATTCATTTTATCATGTTCATATCCAATGCGACACGAATGACAGAACCAAGGGTAGTACTACGAAATTTGAAAATCGAAGTTCGTATCGTATCATCCCGCTCACTCTCGTATTAGCGGGACGGCACGACACGAAGTTCGAAGTTTGCACATCGTAGTATAAGGCCAAATGTCATTTTGCGAAATACCTAATGATACCACATTTATTTTAAATTTTAATAGTGCAGGACCGTGGTTTATAAAACTAAAAGTCACAATTTACAAGGGGAAGTCTCATTCTATCACCTTTTGTTAGAAAGAGACTTCCGCTTGTCAATTACAACTTGTAGCTTTATAAAACACGACCCTGGACTCCATTAATGTAAAGAATGATTTGATCCACATTTGATCAATGAATGAACTAAATATTTTAAGAATATCTCACTATTAGCTGAGATCATGAAAAAGCCACAGACTATGCAGATAAATGCCTGGGCGTAGGCATGGCGTAGGCGGCGTACCATGAAGCTTCTTGCGGCGTACCTATGTTGAATTGCCATCTTAGCCACTTTTTAGCTAGATCTAGCCCACAGACATCACAGACCCCATGTAAGCAGCTGTCAAGCGTACCGATTTTTATTTGTGTACAACACAGCCTGTAGCCAGATGCCCATTGGTCAATTCTGTAGCCAACTTACCCGATAAAAAATAGAAGCATCGGTCGTCTCTAGGTAGTCATTCAAATAAAGTGTCACTGAATGAGGTCGGGTTATAGTTGTCATCAAAGGCGCTCCCTCACACATTCAAATACTGACGCACACTACAGATCAAAAAATCGGTACGACTCTTGAAATCGGAGCATACAGTTGTCTCTTTTTGACAAAGGGCATTAGTTACATGAGCGAAGGGTATAACTATACAGCCATAAGTTTACCTTCCATCTATTGACTTCATTAATCTGAGATCTAGCCACATTTATCAATTTGTTAGCTACTAAAAAATGTATTTGATACACTTAATTTTTAGCTACCAAGTTTAGCCACTTTTACGTTCTTAGTTAAAGTGGTACTATTTTAATTAAAAATGATGTAATTTAATACAACAAAAAAGCAAGAAGGCGGAGAAAATATGACGAATGTGTTTTAATGTTAGTTTTTGAGTTCTTATGAGTATACATAGTTAAAAATTAACATAGAAATAGATTGAGGTTGCTGGCATTATAAACTCGTTATTAAAGATAAGATATTTTTTTATTTTGTAAAGAAAAACAATTACACATGTGCAACATACTCAATTCCTAAAGACATTTTGGTAAAAATAAATTACAGATAAAGAGCATTATAATATTTAAGACTGTTTTTGTTTAGCTGGGGAATTTCAGAAATTGGGTACAACTAACAAAATTATCGCTTTAAAATAAAACTTCACAGTAGGATATTTTAAAGAATGAGATTAAATTGCTTATTTAAGCTGATTCTCATTATTAGTATTATTTTCTAATATAAGTGTTATTAATGGAGATAAAGTAAATTTAATGTAAGTAAAGTTGGATTTGGCGTCTGTTTTGTTACCATGGTTAAAACTTAATATTAAAAAAACTACAAATGTTTCATAAATTGCAATTTATTTATTGGATGAACACCGTCATTTTAGAGTAAATTAACTAATCAAAAAGAATCAGGATTATAAAAAAAAACACAAAACGCATTTTTCTCTCAGTTTTGTTACCAAGGGGAAAAAGAAAAATAAGTTTTCAATGTTGACAACGTTCAATAAGTAATAGCAAATCAAAAATAGAAACATAAAATTCCAGGTACTTACATGATATTCTAAATTAAAACCCAAATTTTTGGTTAATTGACTAGAAAATAACTAAATGTCTTTTTGAGGACAGTAACAAAACTGACGGTAACAAAATTGTAAAGACCAGGGCCGTGTTTTATAAACCTACAAGTTACAATTTTACAGGCGTTTATTGGCAAAACTTGTCCTGTTTTTTACAATTTGCGTTTTATAAAAGTACTGTGCTACAATTTTACAAGTTACAAGTACGGGCGCCTGTAGCCGTATCATAAAAAGTGGGCCTTTTATGGTTTTATATTCATAATCGAACAGGCGTTTTTTAAAAATATTGTAAAATACAACTGTAGCATTGTAAAATTGTAACGAAAACTTACGTACGTCTTGAGACCTGTAACAATGGCTACAGGTGCACAAATTTTTGAATTAGGTGTCTTGATCAGTACCAAATCAATCGTTCTATCTACTTGTCTATCTCTTCTTCAAGTTATTAAACTAAAGGTCATCAAATGATTATTTTATTGAGAAACTCGTCTGAGTCCGACTCGGAAGAAGAGAGTCCACGGCAGCATAGAACTAGGGAGTTTTGGCCACGAATAAATACAGATCTTGACACACCTTTTCAATATTATAATGAAAGGTCCAGAATGAACTGTACGCAAATAGACTAGACTAGATTCTGCAAGAAATTGGGAGCTCATTAGAATCGTCGAGTAATCAAAATGATTCATTGAGCACGAAGCTTCAATTCTCTGTCTGTGTCTGTCTGTATGCACTGGAGTATCATGGAATCATTGACATTAATTTTTTGGCCGTTTTTTGCCATTGTTTAGAATAGATATAATTTTACTAGCCGACCCGCGAACTTCGTACGGCCGTAGGTCATTCCATAGAAAATGTACCTATGGGAAAATGAACTTCTTATTTTTTTCTCGTGAAATTTTCCCCTCTATTAATACCTATCCTGCTATTCGAAGCAAAGATATAAATTCAACAAAAGAAAGATCATAAAAATCGGTCCAGCCGTTCTTGACTTATAAATAGTGCAATTAACACGATTTTGTTTTATATACTTAGATAGATTTTTATTTATCAACTTTGCATGGGTATTTTTAATATTCAATAGATAAAAAACCTCTACGTATTTGTAATTTTTGGCAGCCACTTTTTTTATAATTAGTGGTGTCCATTACACTTGTAGAATTTACTTGTAGTCGAGATTTACAATACCGTATTACAAGTGTAGCTTTCCGTGTGTCTTTTTAAAACACCTGTAATTGTACATAGTGCATTACAGGTGACTGTTTCCTGTAGACTTGTAACCTGTAACTTGTAGGTTTATAAAACACGGCCCTGTTGACAATTAAGGTTTTCAATTTCAATATTGCTCAAAAATAAACATACAGACATACAATCACGCCTGTATTCCCAAAAGGGGTGGGCAGAGCACCCGCGGTGGAAGGTTGAACAAAATTATTGTAATTTTTGATGTTTTTAAAACATGTCGTGAAATGATAGTACTACTAAACTTTGTAGGCTGAGAAAGATACTAAAAAAGCATAATTTTACTGGTATTCTTGTACACACGTGTTCCTTAGGATGTAAAATAATCCAATTATAACACAAACCTATTACTTATAGCCATTTTTCGACCGCTTCCACAAAAACCCATGGAACTAGGGAAACTAAAACTCGTGATATGGTAGGTACCTTTTACTAAACACTCCCACATATTATTTTTACATTAAAAAAAACGTTAAATAATCCTCTAAAATAATGATAAATAAATAAAATAAAATAAAATGCGTTTATTTCGGACAACAGAAACTAAAGCCTAAAGTTTTAGGGCCTAGCACTAAGCAGCAGAAATATGAAGTCGGTGCGGTGCGAGCGGAATATTCTTTGAATGAAGCACCGACTTCATATTTCTGCTGCTTAGTGCTAGGCCATAAAACTTTAGGCTTTAGTTTCTGTTGTCCGAAATAAACGCATTTTATTTTATTTTATTTATTTATCGTTATTTTAGAGGATTATTTTACGTTTTTTTTCTAAAGTTTTTTTTTGAAGGCGCTTTTACTTTTTAGTTAAAAGATTTTTATTTTTCAATTTTACGTTGATTTAACATTTTCAGAATTATCCTCCAACTCCTAACCGTTAAGGAGTTGTACCTTCCATCATCAGCTCATCAACATGGGATGATAACTACCAGACACAGATACTTGAATAGCCTTAGAAAAAATATATGAAACACGTAATACGTGCCTTTAAAATTTGAGGGTTGCCCTCGATTTCCCTGGGATTCCATCATCAGATCATGACTTGGTGACAATGGGACCACCTCAGGAGTATACCCTTTCGAATAAAAAAAAATTTCAAAATTGGTCCACAATTGACGGAGTAATCGAGGAACATACGTAAAAAAAAAATACATACAGTGGAACGTAGAACCTCCTCCTTTTTTTAAAGTCGGTTCAAAACAGACGTTACGTGACGTGACGTTACGTGACAGACGTGACATTAGAAATACAAATTACCTACATCGTGAACGTAGTTTTATGCTGTCGGTTTTGTTACTTTGACGGTCCGTCTATATGTTACCCAACAGGCAGTAACAAAACCGAAGTAACAAAATTAGCCCACTCAAAACTAAAAAAATATTTACGCAGATCTGTTTCTTGCTAGGCTAAACAACACAGATCATATTAATCGTATGGTACTTAGTATTTTTCTACAATTTATACAATAAGGGCATGCGTGGTAAAAAAATATAATCGTTTTATCACATACCAGATATTTTTTTTCCTCGTTCGACTCTCCCACCTTCACTCGCTCCGGCCGCCGAAACGTTAATGGATGTTAGATTTTTAAACTATCCGAACACCGTATGAGGCCAGTTATGCTAGTAAAAAGCCTTAAAAATGTACTTGGTAGAATAATTTTTCTAAGAAATTGCGGTAACAAAACTGACATGTCTGGAAGCAACACATTTCAGAGACAGCAAACTTTAGCGTTTTTATATAAAATATATCACGTTTAATTGCCATAAGACCCTTTCACTTCAAAGACTAAGGTCTATTTTGGGTAAATAAATTAAAACATGACAAGTCTATTCGAAGCAAATGACCAAATTTGAATCTTAAAGTCAAGATTTCGTGCCGGGGACAAGCTCAAATTAGGGGTAAGTACCATTTTATTTAAAAAACAATATTAAATAGAATGTTATATTTAACTTTAATCGATTAAATTTTAAATTAAAGATACAATATTAAACTTCATTTCGTCATTTGAATCACTATAAAATACTTTTTCTGTTTTTGATAAAAAATATATGAACTTGAGGGACAATGCTAAATTAATGTTGTACCCTATTTCTGAAATTGCCCAGCTACTTCAGCCTTAATCAATTTTGTTTAATACAGGTAGTCTTTTTTACTAAAGTTTAGCTAAGTATACTTCCATCATGGGAGGTGGCAACACTGTTGAATTCTTTTTACTCTCAGGGTTCTTTTGTAAAATTATTTTAGTGGTTATTTTACTAAAACCCATTACGAAAAAATCGTATTTCTAATTATTCGAATGAACTTAATTAAGTATGTTACAATATCATCATAAGTACCAAATTTCAAAACAATTCGACCACTGGAAGTGATTGATTACAGACAGAGAGCTCGAACGAAACAGCTGAGACTAAATAAAAGCTTATAATTATAACTAGCTTTCGATAAAAAAAAACCGCATCGAAATCGGTCCATCCCTTTGGGAGCTATGATGCCACAGGCAGATGCACAGATACACAGACACACAGGTCAAACTTATAACACCCTTCCTTTTCGTCGGGGGTCAAAAATAAAGAGTCTTCATCAAACCAAGGGACTTATAAGTACTTCGTACAACTGAAACAAGATGTGCCAAGAAATGTCGGGGCCCTGATTATTTGTCCTTGAAAATGAATAAAAAAAAAGTGACAGGACCATACATGAGTGCGGTACTGTCTCTTCCTGATTATGGTGACTAGGCTACGTAGGATAAACAGGACCACAACTGGGATTTTTAACCGACTTCAGATTTAGATCATTAGATGGCACAATAATTCACTTTAAAAACATCAATGGGGATGTACCGAAAAATCTAACCCCCTCTTTTTATATTTTATTTCGATAAAATAGGCCAAAATAAGGATACAGGTTTCTCATTTTTTTTTTAAATGCGTATTTTTTTATATTAATTAAAAATGTTAGATACGCCAATGACGTCACAAGGAAGGGGTTTGATCAAGATAACAGATTTTTTCTCTTGAATGCACCACAATGCATGTTTCTGCAATATCTCACTTGCAACACTTACACATAACATGTCATGTCACTGTCAATCACGTCATTCATGTCTCCACATGATACCGATAGTTGTCGATTTTAATGACCTTACGACAAAATGGACAAATATACGTGTTTCGTGCCTGATTGCATCAACTTTCACAGAAATATACGTGCAGAAGATACAGGAATATCATAAAACCCAAACCAGAAGTATCGCCTTTGAAATTCTTGTCTATATAAATAACACGTTAAGCGAAAACGTTGGACCCCATTTTACGAATACTGCCCGCACGGACGATCACTCTAAGCGATCACTAGTGTATCTTAATGTTCCTCATTTGTATATGTTCCTATATTTTTGTACAATAAAGGATTTAATTCATATAATGGTGGGTTTGAAATTTCGATTCAGATATCGTAATCAAATTATCGTGTTTGAATAAAACGTCAAAGCGACATAAGAAAAGCTGTCAGTTAAGAATTCAAATAGTCCAAAACCGTAGTATGACATTCAATGTCGTGAATTTCAGTGATATTTTTAACTAAATTTATACATTGAAATTATTTGATTAATTTAATTGTATTTAAATATCAAACCAGCTTTTGCTTCGTAAGTGTTTATTTATTTTATTTTATTTTTATTTTGTAACAAAAGTATGGCTGAAAGTTACGTTATAATAAGAATAAACACCACAGCTGTAATTAGGACTCCCAGCAGACCGGCCACAGGTTACGTACAAAATATTACGAGCTCGTGTCTTCGATATGTCTTCGTCACAACGATTAGGGTCAAAATAAAGTTAAATGAAAAAATAGCAATAACTTATTAATAAAATCATTAGAATAAAATCTGATGATTGAAAATTGTTAAGAAAACCTATTCCTCGAAATGGTTTTTGAATTAGCATAGGTTGTCAAAAACTGGTACATCCCCATTGCATTTTGTCTTCAATTAGTATTTCTAGATTCTACATTGAGAACTTTTTCAATAATTAAAACTCTACAGTTTTTTAAATTATAAGCATAATGCAGCTTTCTACAAGAAAGACGACGGCACAGCAGTTTATTTTTCATTTTTTCGCGCTTGTTCCTCGCGACATGTTATGTAATGCGCGCGCAGGTTCAAATCAAGGCACAGACCAAACCGCCATACAACCTAATATTAAAAATATGTATGATAAACTAAAAAGTAATTTTTAAAATACGTACATAAATGTTAATAAGTAGATAAAAATAAATAGTTTACTGAAATCAAATAATTTCGTGTCATCTTAATCTAAAATACACTCAAGAGCAAAAAATAACGGGTCACTTTGTATGGAATTGTTCATACAAAGTGACCCGTTTTTATTGCTCTTGAATAAGTATAGTTTATTTAATAAGAATAATTTGTTCATTGCTTTTAGGCGTGAAAAGACTTTGCTGAGATTAAAAAAAAATGTAATGTAAAAAACACGAGTGCAGTAATTATAAAGTAAAAAAGACGCGTGTGTTATAAGTTGTATTACGAACTTTAATACCTACCATGCAATAAGATTCAGGGTTGAAAAATAATATTATGTAGTTTTTGCCTTGTCGTGGCCCGTGTTTAAACGTGATCACCTCTATTCACAGATGCACACAAATGTATAAAACAACTACCTCACAGGAGCTAGTTGCCAACTCCTAAAAAGTTTACCCCTGAGCTCAAGGCAAATAATACCACGTCATTGATTACTGTATGCATATTTTGCTAATAAGAAGTTTGTCAATTTTAGATACTTTTCTTTTTTTAATTATTAACGGCAAGACGTGAGCTATCATTGGTTTGAGCTGGAATGCTAATTAGCAAACTCCTATAATCCATTAATTAGTGGTACAATATTTCATGCTGGTCACACAGAGAAGTATAGAAAGAGATGGACCCGCTCGCGGTGACGTGTCTTTCACACTTTTTTTTAAAATTCCAAGTTTAGATAATTATGACCACGTTAATGTTAGAGAGATGCCATTCCTGTTGTAGGAAGTACTTACTATTTCCATGCATCAAACAGCCATCTATTTAGTGACGTTCACTACACAACTATCTACTAATACTAGTTCCGAGATGAAATTGTAGATGGCGTTCTTTGACTGATAAAAGAATACAAATTACTAGTACACGTCATTTTAGTCTGAGCGCCTAGTGTAATCTCCGACCAGGCCAAGAAATACGTCTCGATCGCGTTCACGTTTAACAATTCTCATACTATTTGACACTTTAACGCAAACGCGATCGAGACGTATTTTGTGATTTTTGATAACTCTAAGGGCACTGAGCGCCTAGTGTAATCGCCGACCTGGCCAAGAAATACGTCTCGATCGCGTTCGCGTTTAACAATTCTCATACTATTTGACACTTTAACGCAAACGCGATCAAGACGTATTTTGTGATTTTTGATAACTCTAAGGGCACTGAGCGCCTAGTGTAATCGCCGACCTGGCCAAGAAATACGTCTCGATCGCGTTCGCGTTTAACAATTCTCATACTATTTGACACTTTAACGCAAACGCGATCGAGACGTATTTTGTGATTTTTGATAACTCTAAGGGCACTGAGCGCCTAGTGTAATCGCCGACCAGGCCAAGAAATACGTCTCGATCGCGTTCGCGTTAAGCAATTCTCATACTATTTGACACGTTAACGCAAATGCGATCGAGACGTATTTTGTGCTTTTTGATTACACTAAGGGCACTGATGAAGGTACAGTAGAACCGTTGTAAGCGAACTTCAAGGGAGATGACACCAAAAAATTCGAGTTATAGAGTTTTCGACTTAGGCGCATTTTGTATTCGATTTGTAGAGGTAAAGATTCATACTACTAAATTTTGAGCAAGATAGGTAAAATAAATAAAAAAACAAGTTACAGAGGTAATAAACATAATCATGTGTTTGTTATCTCAATTGGAGTATCTTTTTATACGTTTTATTAATAACTTAATAACTAATTTACAGTTTCTGTACAAAATACACAAATAGTTTCAAAAAGGAGCTTCTTCTCCCAAAATAGCTCGGGGCATTGTCCCCAAGTATCTTTTTGTATTTTTCCCAATTTTTTTAACGATTTATACTATACGGTATCAATTATACTTTTAAAATACTTACTGAAACTGAATACACAGAAAAAGACCTGAAAATGCTAACCCCGGGAATCGACCCCGGATCCTCGACACATGCTGATTTTTTTCCATGTATTCAAATCTCAGGTCGTTTTTATCACAAAAGTACTGACATGATAGGTTCCACAAATTAAATAAGTTTGGCGAATTCGAAGTCAGCATTTTTTTTTTCTTCGAGTTAGTTTCATATAATCGAGTTAGAGAGGCATAAAAATCAAATATTAGTTATGTTCGACATACAGAGGTCGAAATTATTTTTTCCAGATATGGAGGGAAAATATTTACCGAAAATGCTTGTAGGGACTCGCTGATTATTTCAACCTACAGAGGGTTGTGATTTCGAATAATGGAGGCTTTTTTGTACATCCAATTTTTCGAGTTTTTGAGGTTTTCGAATTATCGAGATTCGACTTACAGAGGATCTACTGTATCCTATGTTATCAACTTATCAGTGATATATCCATATTTTGAAAAACGACATTTTAAATTTACTTTTCGGAAGTTTTATTATTACTTACTGCCACAACTCCTGAAATTGGCTCTATAGGCACAGTGTAAAGAGATTACTTATACCTAACAGTGGTCCGACGCCTTTGATGTTAGCGTAAATGCCGACACCGCAACCGCATGGCCACATCATCAAGGGTTGCCACATATCTCTAATTTTAAATTTAAATTTACGATAATTGTTTTGTTTCTGTGTAGTTTTCAAATCCAAAACGGCGGACACTTTTTTTTTGTTAAAAATCGATACAAGTGTCATTTTCTAGGTTTCTCGGGATGCTGATTACGAAAATGACATCTGTTTTCAAATCCAAGATGGCGGACTTATTTTTTGTTCAAAATCGATATGGGTGTCATTTTCTATGTTTTCAGGGGTGTTGATTACGAAAATAACATCTATTTTCAAATCCAAGACGGCGGACACATTCCCGACCCAATTTTATGAAGAAAGATTTAGCGTTTTTTGACCCTAAATCAATGTTTTTTCAAATAAGCTCAATATTATCAGTAAGTATCTGTGTCTGTCTGTTTTTTTTATAAGTGTTAGGTTAAGTACTTCAAACAATGATTAAAATGGCATTACATATCTGACAAGAATAAGTGTAAAATTAAAACAGTCGGACACATAGCATTTCCTTCCCATTCAGTTTCCAAAGATTCGTTTCGTTACAATGTATAAAGTTATATAGGAGGAAAAAGTCGAGAACGAAACCTCGATTTTTGAATTTTTTACTTAGAATCTTTAGTCGGATCTGCAAAGAGGGCTCAGCAATGTTACTACCTCTTAGGTATGCATTTCCTAAAATCATTTGCAGAAATGCATGCAAGCGTTGCGATTTTTTCTATCCACCTTCGTGCGTGGAGTATAATTTTGAGATGCCTTGATTTAAATGTTGAAATTTGCAAAGCTATAAATTTTAGTGTAGTTGTTTGAAATCACTACTATTTCTTCAATGCAATATTCAACTCATTTAGGTAAATTATTTTAGGTCTTCAATGGTGTCGTGGCTTATTTCATAAACTTGATCCTTAACGTAACCCCACAAGAAATAGTCTAGCGGGGTTAAATCGGGCGACCTAGCGGGCCATTTCACAGGGCATAGAAAATATGTAAGTTTTATTTAAAAAATAGTGTTAGAAAAAAAACGCGCTTTTACTTTTTTGTTAAAATATTTTTATTTCACAATTATATGTTGATTTAACATTTTCAGAATTATCCTCCAATTCCTAACCGTTAAAGAGTTGTACCTTTCATCATCAGCTCATCAACGCGAACTGATGACTACTACTATTAGAAAATATATGAAACACATAATACGTGCCCATAAAATTTGAGGGTTGCCCTCGATTTCCCTGGGATCCTATCATCAGATCATGACTTGGTGACAATGAGACTACCTCGGGAATTAAAAAGACTGGGTTCGATTCCCGAACTGAATAGGTATATGTATAAGTTTTTTAATCTGGGTATGCAGTTTTTTTGTCACTGCAATAGATGCCATGGTTCCTAAGAAAAAATCTTTGTATGTCTTAGATATAGGTAGTTGCAGACGTGCCCATACTGACCGATCTAAATGTGCCGCCCTGTGTACGCTGTCTCCCTGGAACAACAGTGCCAGTCCAGTTCACTGCGCGGCGCTGCCGTGAACTGCGCAGTCACGGCGCGTGGGTGTCCAACAGCAACAGCTCTCATTAGCCACCCTTGTGCTATGAAAAGATCGACAAAAAACTAAATTCGCTACACGCTATTTTGTGAAAACGAAATATTTATTTAAAAGTTATAAAAGACTATCTATTGCCTATGAACATGAATGAATAGACGTTTTTGATAAATCGCCTTTTTATTCGACATTTTTATTCAAAAGGAATATCGAATTTATATTTATTCATGAACTATACGATTCACCACCGTTGTTCAAACGGACAGATCGCATGGAGCCGAAGACGACTTAGAAAAATCTTCTTTTTGCATCTCATGAAACTTCTTGATGCTATTCGCAAGTTGTCCAATAATATTGAAAACCATTTTCTGCCTTAGCAAAGTTAATATTTAGGTACGGAAATTCTAAATTTAGTAAAGTACTTCATTATTATGTACAGAAAAAGTATTCTAAGTATTCTGACTACTGACAGAATGATAAACGCAATTAAAATTAAAATGAAATCTTTGCATTATAAAAAAAATGCTATGTGTCGATGTGCTCGGAGATGTGCTACAACTGGCTGGATATTGCTACTCTTTTTAACCGACTTCAAAAAAAGGAGGAGGTTCTCAATTCGTCGGAATATATATTTTTAAGTATGTTCTTTAGAACAACTCTGAATGAAAACGGCTCTACTTCTGATACAAGTAACTTAAATACCTTATTTTACTGGACTATTCACCTTAATCATATATCCAAATTCCAATTAGTTTATACTAACATAAAATATACTATTTATACGGTTACAGATACTTGTGTAGGTATCGTTAAACAAAGTAAAAAATCATAATAGACCTTATTTTAATCAATGAAGGTAATACTGCTTCTCGATAGTATGACTCGTAATTAATGCTTCATGACTATACGTACGTACATACTGAGATGTTTTAAATGATATTTGCGAAAATAAGTTATTTGTTGAAAGCAAGTATCAAAACGGTTCTCTTCGGCGCCGGTGACGGTTCGGGGCGGCGACGCTGACGGTTGCCCAGCAGTAATAAGTAGGCGTATTATTGAGCGCGCGCGCGCAACCGCCGCGGCCGGAGCCGCCAGCCGCCAGCCCGGGCCTATGGAAGTGGCTGTCAATCGCACTTGAATAATGACGCGTGCGGTGGCGACATTTTGTTATTTATTTATTTTATAGCGACTCCCCCGCGACTGGCTAGACAATGGCCAGATGTTGATATTTTTTCTGAATTACAATGTATTTTAAGTTTCGTTCGACAGTCATACGTTAACCTTTGTGATGGAGATGTGCAGTTTCCGTTCCACGATGAATACACTTCACAACCCCTGCCCCTAGGCATGCTAGCGCACTAAAAACTTTAAATCTACGCTCAGATACAAAGAACTTTGCTTTCATGCAACTAGTTAGTATGAAATTCGATGAAGTTTCTTAGTATCTAATTAAAGTAGGTAGTTTAATCAAAAACCAGTCGAAGTTCTTAACATGAGAATAAAAGTTACTTTTTTCACACATTGATTGTATTGTACCGTATTGAATCGTATAAGAACCTACCTACTTGCTATATAAACAGGCAATTTGTTTGACAACATGAAAGGGTATAAGCGAATCACGGTTCGCCAAGCGTAACTTAAAAGTTCAACGCTAACTTCGGGCTCTACCAAGATATAATGTATAGGTAGGGAGCTTATGATTAATTCTGTATATCTTTGTAGCGGCTAGATCTAACGTTGAATAGGTTTTCGTTGTGGAATTATAATAATGTTGTAGGGTTTAGGTAGGTATCAAAAAAACGCGTCACTCATGTAATGATTGTTGAGGTAAGTTCAACAGATTTATTATTATGTTTCGAACCAATCCCTGATTCTTTATCAAGAGCGGCTAGAACGGACAGGCAAACGCGCACTGCCAAATAGCTCGACAGTAAATACGAGAGTGATCCGTTTTTTTCAGATCACTTGTAATGTTTCACGGGAGTTCTAATAAAAATGTAGTAGATGCTCAAAGACAATTAAGATGCCTTAGTTTATTAGGTTAAGTATACCTATTGGTAGTGATGTAGGTTTAAGATTCTGATAACTATTTTGGGATCTTAAAAAAAAAGTGGGAGACAATTAAAGTAAGTGATGGGTCACCATATCATGCGTTCAGGGGTGTTATTCTCTAAGGTGACAGCGTTGCTTGCACGATTGTCGAAGTGTCTTTCGATAGTACAGGCTTTGCCTAGTTTGGGACTAGATCAATTGGTGTCAATTGTCACATCACATGACATACTATTTGTACGGTCATCCGTACATATCTTTGTTAATGTAGTTGTAGCACATTTGCCTACGTTGCGCAAGCCTTTGAATACGCTTGCAATTTACTTTAGCATTACGTTTAATACCTATCAATAAATCAGTTGTCATTTAGCACTCACCTCGGTCGTTCTTATTTATCATTCTCTCCGACCTTTTATCATTAACCATCGGACATTATCACTTATATCATTCAACTTCAAAGTAGTGTAGCCTTACACCCTACACTATTGACAGCTAATTTGACACTTCAATGCTGAAATAAACTTGAACAACTTTAAACAAAGCCACCACTGTTCTGCTGATAGACACCCGCACCAGAAGGGTTGTACGAGTGGCTACGAACACGCATACCCAAATTGTAATCACTCATTGACCTCCGCTTTTATACCCGATGAAAAACAGAGGAGTTATACGTGTCAGTACCTACCTACCTTTTTTAGGCTTTGCATTGAATTTCAAGATTTCGTGTGCCTTTACAAGAAGTGATGTCTTTTTAAACACATGGCAAGAAATTGTTACTTGCATTCTAAACCTAAATCACTCTTCGTAACCTAGCGTCATTTCCGCGTTCATTCATAATATTCTCATTCAAACGCTATTTTTTGTTCCCCATGTCAACAAAGGTACTTCCCGATTGAATACATTTGATACGATATTTTATAGCGCGCATTGTAAGCAGAGCACGCGCCGCCGGAGCGCCTCGCGGGTAGTATTTTATATATTTTTTATAAGATATTCGCGCGAGCGTGTGCGAGCAGCGCCCCCGACGGCGGGCGGCGGCGGGGACCGCAGGGGGACGCCCGGCCGCCCGGCCCCTAAAAACTTATGTATTTTTTCGCCTCTTTTTCTGATAGACGCGATGAAGGAGCGGATGATATTGATTCGCCTGATATTGGAGACTTACCTACCTACATAAAGTTGTTCCTTTTCTACGAAGTCAGGAAAAATCTAACTTGATTCGGTTTGTGTCACGGGATGGTAAATAATACGTTACTCACAAGATAAACAAGGATTTGAAATTCCTAATTATGATATTATTAAAAGTTAGTTACGTTGCGTTGCGTACTCGTATTAATTCAAACAACATGTACCTACAATACAGTACAATACAATACAAATATTCTTTATTGAAAACCACTAAATAGTACAAGGAGATTATAGAAAAACAGGTATCTACCTACTCATAACCAAAGTAAACAATCCTATCAAATTCTAGAGCGTTTTATGTTATGACAGACAAAATATTTCTAGATACTAATGAGGGCCGATTAAAATTTCTGTCAAGTTTGTGTTTAGATTTAGTCAATCGCACACGATATAAAATAGGTACTTAACCGCCAGAGTGTGGGTTTGGTCTTTGGTAAATTAGTCAGTTTGTAAAATCTCAAGACAATAGTTGCAATTTTGTTTGAAGTGTTTTTTTGTGTTCGGGTGTGCAAATGTAGGCAGGTGTGTCTTGGGCCCGGCGGCGGCGCACGTCCATCCCTTTAGGTCGAGCTGCCGCAGGACAAGCTGCTCTCCGCGCACTGAGCCCGCGCACCGCTCCCAGCGCCAGCGCAGCGTGCAGCGTGCACATTGTGAGCTTGCACTGCGCTACAGGGTGACTTCTTTATGCATACTATCACTATAATGAAATAGTTAATATTTGCGAGTGTAACGTTTAGGAAATTGTATTCAAGTTAGTATGAAAACAGTATTTACAGATTTATTTTATAAAAAAAAAACCAATGGGCTTTTTCTGATAGAAAGGCAGTAAATGGCGATACTCTCGAGAGGTCCGTTTGACATTTCTGTCACGTTTGGGATTGGCTATTTAAATCATAAGCCAATCATGAACTTGACAAAAATGTCAAACGGATTTCAGTACGGAACTGGTACTAAAGGCATCTAGGGAAATTTTATCTGTAAAAAAACCCTCATTAGTCAAATATACAAATACTTACTTGTATAAAAAACTAGCCAAGAGCGAGTAGGACTCGTACACCGAAGATTCCGAGCCATCATCTACTAATATTTGTGCTACTTTTTACGTACATACGGCCCTTTCAATGTAGGATAGAGGCGTGCGCCATCTCTTGTCCGATGTAGTTTTTGATGATCTGAAATACTGTGCGATTTCTAAACATCATTTTATTTTCCTTTGCATTTTTTTTCATACTTTTCCTACTTTGTTTTGTCTTTACATACTTAACCTTCTATTATACATTTCAGATTTGTCTCTCTGCAAACTTCGGAGGCAAGGAGTACGGCGAACGGTATTTTTTTTTTAATTTTCATTTTAGATTATGTAAGTAGAGCACTTTCATACAAAGTAACCCTACTTTGAATATACCAAATTTCAAGTCTATAGTATTGATAAACTCCTGAGATAACCAGCTGTGATAAACAGACGGACGGAGAGACGGGCAGAATCACACCATATGGGTTCCTTTTTACCATTTTGGTTCGGAAGCCTAATAATCCAACATACAATGACACTGCAAAGAAAAATCCGTTAAGCAGCTGGACTTGAACCAGCAACCTCGGTAATCCGTACCACGCTCCACCAATTAAGCTATACTTAACGTTGGTGTACCTAACGAATTTTTCAATGCCTTGTGTCATATTTTTATTTGGAAGATCTCTCCTCAGCGCCATCTATGAGTAGCTTAATCAAGCGGCTCACCCACTACGGAACTTCTACAGTTACGCATTAGTGGCAAGAGATGGAAGCTACTCATAGATGGCGCTGAGGAGAGATCTTCCAAATAAAAATATGACACAAGGCATTGAAATATTCGTTAGGTACACCAACGTTAAGTATAGCTTAATTGGTGGAGCGTGGTACGGATTACCGAGGTTGCTGGTTCAAGTCCAGCTGCTTAACGGATTTTTCTTTGCAGTGTCATTGTATGTTGTATTTCATTCTATGAATGTTTCATAAAAACAAAAACAAAAATAATCAATAAATCGATTATTTTCATTGAGCCTAATAATCGTCTAATATTAGCAAAGTTAATTTCAATCTTATGTTATTTTTAAATAAACTTTTGACAATGACGTAATTTAGAATTGCAAATAGCTGGTGAGCTTCCTCGGACATTGTGAACTACGAATAAAAATAACTAATTGACACAAACCACTAGAATACTTATAAATACAGGAGCAATTTTTTCAATTTGAGTAGGCACTTAAATTTCACTTAGGTTTATTCTATTTCATAGAATTGGACTGCATTATATAACTCTATTGAGTAAAATACATAACTCTATTGAGAGTATTTTTAAGTACGCCTGCTGTCTGCGGCTTAGCTCAGCGCCATAGCAGTCCGTCTCTATGGCGAAACTATAAGGCTTACAGACAAAAGTATGTAAAGAAAATGAACAGTCTCTCTAACAGATTATTTGTCGAATTAATTCACTGAAGAATATGGTCCCAAGCTGTGGGGTACTGCTGCTGTTCAGCATGCAGTTTAATTTTAATAACGTTAATTATGGATCTTTACTGTTTACTTTGTTGACGTCATGGTTCAACATTAACAAGCCCACACTTGCGACAACACCGTGGTCGGTATGGAGCGAGGAATTATTTATTCGTGATTAAACCGGAACTTAAGATTCTATAAGAAACGATTTTAACTAGGTACATTGGCAATCTCGTAATTTGGTTCAGTGATAGGTACTTATATATGTAACTCGGAGACTAAGGACCGGGACGAGACATCGCACACACCAGCGGACCTGGTTTGCTAGCTAGCTGTGTCAGGATGAAATGGGTTTTACACGTAGTAGAGCTTGGTCATGAGCTTTACTCATCCTCAAGGTCGATTGAGGTGGTAGAAATAACTGCAGACACATCATGTTTCACTTCTAAGCCAATCTTTATTTGATTAAGGCCTACATCAATGACTCTACCGCACGGTTCGGAAATAACCTCTATTGAGAAGATACCGGCAAGAAACTCAATGAGGTATAATCTTTTCAATAATAACACCATACGAGGTCTAAATTAGTTACAATTGATATCACAGTTAACTCGTTACTATTAACGCGAAATGCAAGTACCATATTGGAAACGTTGGAGAGTTCTGTGCTTGCGCCCATTCACGTGATCTATTGCCAAGATATCATTTAAGACTCAAAATAAGACTCTGTACTTGGGGCACAGGCAGTTAGTTCATTAAATCACTAACAATTCTCATTAAAACTCAAAGCACCAAGCCGATGCAAACGGATTACATTACCAACTTGTGATCAGTCCGACCCCCCGATCAAGAATGCCCTTTTCTTTTCGAAGTTACTAAATGTCATTTCGACCTTATACCAACTACCCACAAATGAACCAAGCACAGACCACTCCCAAGCAGTATTTATTTGACAGCTTTCACCGCTTGACGTTTCGTTAAAATCATAACAAATGAAGGTAATTTATAACTTTAGACTATGACCAACACCGACTAGTGTATCGATTCTCCGACACGGCCATTCTGACGTCTCACACGTCCTCGTGGGAGGTATCTGTGGACAAGAAAATCTGAACAGTACCCAAAACTTTTCCACTCGGCCTTCCTGACCATAAAAACTAACAATCAAGGAAATAACGAAAATAATTCTATTGGTGAACATAAGTCTCTTTACTTGTCAAGCAAAACTCAAATCAGCACAAAGTTTAAACATTATCGAGTCTCTCTCTCAGCATGACATGAGTGCACAGTGCTGTGTCAGTTGCCTCCATCCAGCAACCTCTACACACAATATCACATGGAATACCTCCATCCAGTATCCATCTCACACAAAACTCATCGCCTCCATCCAGCGATATCCAAAACCAATCGCCTCCATCCAGCGATCGTGGCGACCGATTACACCCGCGAGCCAAACGCACGCCACTCACAGTCGTGGCCGCACTGCGACGGGAAATGAGGCCCGATTTTACGCCTACGCCTACGAATGACCGAAGGTGCAATCAGTCTCAGCCAAAGACACTCACACCAGCGATCAACAACACATGACATACGAACATCAAATGAATTTTGCTTGTCAATCTTAAGAGCTCGAATTAATGGTTCACACCACGAAAAGGTTAATCTTTTCACGTTATCAGTAGCGTAACCAAAATCACGAATTCAATTTACACGAACTTGCTTAGCAAAAATTAAAACACTCGCTTCTCTTGCCTGTCCAAAACACAAAACTATGATTTATTGTAAACTGGGTCGCGAACATACACGTACTTACCACTCAAAGCTAGCGACATGAGCGCTACGACAACATAATTAACAAACGTTACCTCTAGTTAGGTACTCAATCGAAACGTATTTTCTTTGTACAAAAAAACAAACAATTTAAAACACGTCCATTATTATTTCAACACACAACTCTTATTATTCATTGTCACTTATTAAGGGCTCCGATTAACTACACAAGAACCTCACGTGTGATTTGCACACAAACACGGATAGCTAATGTTTGTTTTATCCAAAAAATAAACTGATTACCATCGTATAAACCTCACGTTGCTTTTTAAAGTCAAACCGTTCAAACCATTTAAACAAAGTCTACCTGACAATAATGACTATTCGGTGCACTTGCACTGAACATCACGATAGATCGATTGAAATTATGAACTTGAGTACCTATTAGAATTCGTTACTTATCATACTGCCATAGTATCGAACATAGGGCACGGGTATACCCTACCAGTTTTTTTTAACCAAATCACGTAAACTCAGTAAAGAAATTTAACGGAAATCCACGTGTTACACAAATTATAACAAACTGAAAGCGACTCACCAGGCATATTTAAATCTTCCGAATGGGGTTCACAAACAACTACTTGCACGGTAGCCGGAGCAGCCAAAGAAGACTGGCATGGTCACCTCGAACAGCATCGATCGTACAATTCAATCAATCATCATCAGCATAACCGTCGTCATAATCATCTTTGTTATCTTGAAGTAGGACATGCAGTTCCATCCCACATCTGAACTCGGAGACTGGGACCGGGACGAGACATCGCACACACCAGCGGACTTGGTTTGCTAGCTAGCCACTTGTGATCAGTCCGACCCCCCGATCAAGAATGCCCTTTTCTTTTCGAAGTTACTAAATGTCATTTCGACCTTATACCAACTACCCACAAATGAACCAAGCACAGACCACTCCCAAGCAGTATTTATTTGACAGCTTTCACCGCTTGACGTTTCGTTAAAATCATAACAAATGAAGGTAATTTATAACTTTAGACTATGACCAACACCGACTAGTGTATCGATTCTCCGACATGTATATATATATATATATATATGTGTGTGTATTTGTCCATTCAAAAATACGTAACTAATATGTTAGCAAAATGTGGTCTTTAGGTGTGTTTAACATCACGCTGTATCTGCGCACGAATAGTCTGGACAAATACATGATTAGATATAAAAGTTTTTTTCGGAACACCGCTGCCGTTTTGTCCAATACGATGGTCCGCATTCACGAGCACAATCCCGAGTACTTTTTGGGGTCACTTTTTGGAGATTATACATATTGTGGGCCGAAGTCGAAAAACTCAACAAAGGCCACAAATCCTTGTTGACTGACCGTAGTTCGTAAATTGTTTGTGCAACGGATAAAGTAACGGTGGGTCAGTCAATAGGCAGGAGATCCCTACGCCTGGGGATCGGTTACATGTCTTGATGCGGACGAGTGGAAAGAGATGCTGCCAGTCCGATATAGATCTGCAAAGTAATCAAGATATCACCTTTTGATGGACTGTAAAATTTGGTTTGCACACTCAATTGTAGCACAATAGGCACGCGGGGATAAGAAGATTACGATTTTGTAATAAAATAATTACTTAGACCTTTTTAGTCATCGCTCATTAAAAATTAAAACTGAAACTTATCGCCTGGACCCAGGGGAATCAATGAAGTAATTACTATTTTCGCTAAATTAATCAATCGAAGAAAGTCTTGGGTTGTATATAATATATAATGTTATGATTAGCATTATAAATCCTAGCAGATAAATATAAATATAAAACTAAATATAGAAAAATAAGGATAAAGAAACCCCAAGGGAAATCCTAATTTTATTTATTGAATTTAATATTTCCCACCTAAGAAAATTAAGATTAATTGGAGGCACTTCTTACTCAGTACTTTTGTCTATAACATAATAATATATAAATAAATAATGATTATTATACTTTAAATCGGCACTGAAACAAGAATACACAGAAAAGAAGAAAATTAGAATAACCCCAGGAAACCCCGGGACTCGCGCACCGAAGGTGCCGAAAACAATTGTAGGTCTCTAAATAAATAGTTTCTATCACGGGAATCGAGTCTCGAAGACTTTTCCCGAATGTTTTAAATTGTCTTGTGTTAGGCAGACCCCTGCTCCTAAGCAAAATGTTTGCAGTGTGGGGTCATTCATTTTATATTACGGCCCATAGACACCCGCAACCCCGGTATGCAGATGCGTTTCCAACTTAGAGAGCTAAGATGAAAGGCCTCTTGTGCCCGCAATTACGCGTTCCAGAGAAAAATTGCCTCGACAGACAGACAGACACACAGACAGACGGACAGAAGTGGTCTTATAAGGGTTTTGTATTTTCTGTTTGAAGTAAGGCTAAGTATCACTTTCGCCATTATCTTTATTTGTGTACAATCGTCGTTAAAAGCCTTATGTGAGATAAACATTATTTTGTTTCCTTTTTACAGACGCAGACTTTTTTTATAAATTATGTCACGTATTCACCCTCCAAATAACCTGTTCCCGAGTTCCCGACAATAAACTACGTAATCATTTAAACATCTTATAAACATGACACTGAATAAATACTAATGATAAAAAACGTTCCCCGTATTTTTAACGCTCTCGGGGTAATTGCTAGTTTTTTGCGCAAAGGGGAGTTTTTTGTAAGTCATGAGAAATGCCGTCGAAGTACGGGGCGCAAAGTGGTCGAATGAGTTCGAATTAAGTAGACTGTCTTTATAATAATATTACCGTCACAGCGACCCGCCCCGACTTAGCACGATTTTCTTTACTACTTTTAAATATAGTTAAAGTGTATTATAAATATAAAAACCTTTAGGAAAACATTATCTGTATGACGATGAAAATCACATCAAAATCCGTTCGATAGTTTTTGAGTTTATAGCGTTCAGGTTCAGACAAACAGACAGACGCGGCGGGGGACTTTGTTTTATAATATGCAGTCATTATTTGACGCTTAATGCTAACATTAACCTCTAATTACGTGTTAGGCGAAGTTAAAGATGTATAGAATAATCACACTTCATACTTAAACTAAACTAGTCATATTCAAAGCTTATTACCTTTCGGTACAAAGTTGTACAAAATAATAATGAGAAATTTAACATTAAGCTACTGTTGTCCTTTAACAATGAAAAAATAATCATCAAATTGGAATTGAATTGAAAACGAATACATCCAACTAGCACAATATTTAATTTTTGAATTATCCAATTACACGCCACTTTTTTGAAGCCGCAAAAAGCGTAAAGGGCGCGCCACGCGTTCTCACTTCCCCTTATGAAGGAGCTTTAAAAAGATAAAAATAAACAATTTGTGTTTTTTGGCCTTCGCGTGCGGGATTTGAACCGCAGGGCGGGTAAATGTCAAGTTAGCACGCTTCCGGCATTGTGCGACCCTCCGCTCCGCAAGATTTCGTTTTAACGTAGGGGTATCTTTTTCTAATATTTCATTGTAACCCGACATAACAAATTGTGGTACATATATAGGAATGCGTCTACGGGCAGGCTTCTGCTATGTCCAGTCCATATACAATACATAAAGTTAGGTAAGAGTATACTATAGGTATAGTGAAGTTGATTTATGTTATTTTTAAGTAGAGTAGTTAGTGAATTTACCTACGCAAGTAAATAAAAAAAAAACACGTATTCAATAAAAACAAAAAATAAAACGTATTCACTCAACTTGATTTTATTTAGTTCATTTTGGTTGTTTGGTTGGTATATTGTTCTAAAAACGCGGTTAAAAAAACTCGAGTAGTACAGTATCAAGGGCGTCATTAACAATTGACATAACTTTGTGTGTAAACGTTAGATAAATTAAAACAACAGAATGATATCATTATTTAGGTACCTAATCAATAACAGTGGAAACATTTCCAGGAAAACATAGTAATAAATATTATATGAGTCGCCCGTTAAAGTAAAGGTTAAGTTGTGTCGTACGTGTGCAGGTACTCTCGTGCTCAGCGCCGTGGCGAGCGTAGTGACGGGTGCTTCGTAGGTGGATAGCTCTGCCTCGGGACCTCGAGCACGAGTTTTATCCAGGATCGAGTAGTAATGTTATCATAATGCGATCGACAAAATTTCATACTAAGTTTTAGTACCAAATACGCTCACGGGGGCACTGTTGTAAACGTCATACAGATTTTCTAGATGGCGATACGATAACATCACTCCTCGCTCGATTCTGGTGAAAGCTCGTGCTCGGATTTGTACGCAATTTTTTTTTAATCGAAAGCTAGTTTAATCGCGAATATCGAGATGGTTCTTAGCTAAGTTTCATAAAAATAAGTTCAGCCGTTTTTGAGATACTGAACTTTGAAATGAAAATGTCGGTGGTTTATCAACTTGTCTAAGTTAGTTAAGGCTATTAAACTAAGTATGACTCTATGTTAGTAGTAAGGTAAACTTCCCGCTTGTCACCTTGATTAGGTACTACGTGCCAACTAGTGGGGCAGCGTCGGGCACGGGGCCATTTACCTTATGCCAAGTAGATTTGTATAAATCATAATCATAATTACTACACTGTTGATATCGGTGGCACTTGTTTTTGACCCCGACGCACAAAAAGGGGTGTTATAAGTTTGACCTGTGTATGTGCGTAGATAGACCAATTTTGATGAGTTTTTTTTGTGGTAGTTTGAATTTCTTAGGATTTTATTACCATGGTAAAAGTAATTTTTCCTTGGACTCCGTTATTCTACGAGTGCGTACACAAAAGTAAGCCTAGCAAAACAATGCAGCGAATATTTATGCCATTGTCCAGTAATCAGGTTAAAGGGATTTAGTAAAAACTTGTAGCCTTTGAGGAACAGCGGCGGCCCGGCAGGCAACCCTTTTTTAATGCGGCCGAATGAAAGTGCCGTTAGCCGTTCGGTAACATTTGGAACAAATTGTTTGTGATTTTCTAAGCTTTTTACGACCGGACCGGCCGCGCAGCCGGACGTCGCCCATTGTCGGCCGCCCGGCGCGGATGCCGACAAATTTGCATATTCAAATTTTTGCATTCTATTCCAGTGTCAATAGTAATGGACGGATTGTCTTTTTTATACCCTTTATTTATCTAAAGTGTTCCAAAAAAGGGTATGACATAGGTACATAAAATATTAATGAAAATAAAAACACAAATTTTTCGTAAAGCATAAATAATAGGTAAAATGGCATTCTCCTGTTATTATCTGCGTAACCAGAGCTAATTAACGACCCTACAGAGTTTAATTGAACGTTTTTAAAATCTGTACGGAATTTGTGATATTAAGAATGTATAAAATCCAAATAACTATCTACCTAGTAATTTACGCTAACTAGAGATTGGCTATTTTATATTGATTTAATTCTATTTAAATAATACCTAACTCAATTTATCCGATTTTCTTAAATATTTGCAGCACCTAACGACTTAAAAAATAGTGTTTGCAATTAATAACTAGTAGATTTAATTTAGTTTTAAGTTTTAGTTTATATAGTTTCAGCTTAGATTCAATGTCATTGTAAATTGCTTTTATTATGTAAATAAAACAATTAAACTAGTAAACTGTAATTAACTTTTTCTACTCCTATATTGTAATCTGTCAATTAAATGGTAAAAAGTATACAATAATAACTAACGTTATAAGTCTGTTTCAAGTTCTATGCTCTGTGGTAAAAAAACTGTAACATAATAAACCCATACAAATTTCATTAAGTTACACTTATTGAGTAAAATAGTAGCATTTGAAAAAAGAGTACTAAGTTCGATTCTGATATCGAGTTTTTTTAAACATGCATGTGCCTCGTGATTGGTTGCTTAAACATGAGTAAGAACAGCTGTAAGCCAATCATAAATAAGGAGTATTTTTTTAAGCAAAATTCCGTAACTGAGAACACGCTGATATCCTAGCTCTGCTGTGGTCTGTGGTACGGATGCAAATAAAAAAAAAAGAGTCAGCTGGCGAGTTTCTGATAATGCAAAACGTAGTGATTATATTCTCTTCGATTGATGCAAAAATTGCACTTAATTAGTTATCGGGTTATCGGATTGGTTTCGGTTTAGTAAAAGAAATTCTAAATGAGCGATGAAAATGAGATAGGTACTGTGTACTACCGAAGAAATTAAAATAATGGCGCAAACAGTGACGAAAAATGTGCTGCGGGAATAGTCCAAAAACTTTATAACAAAAACAGATAAGTAAACAACTTCGTGAAATGGTGAATTGAAAAAAGTGTTACATCTTTTTCATTATTTATCGTTATTTTTCTCATTGTCAATTAATTAAACGATGTGTTGCTCTGAAAAGTTTTATTTGAATGAGTTATATTCAGTGAGAAAACTTTACACTGAACTTAAGGAAAACTTACCTGATGTAAGTAAAGTAAACAAAGAAACGACATTTACCGTTATTTACTCACATTGTGAATTCCTATATAGATCTTTTTGCAATAATCTAAACAAATTAAATTAAGTAAATAAGGTTTAGTCATCGCCATTATCATCATCTTTTTATAACCTCTAAAACTATTCCGCTTTACTGACCACTCTGCTTTACCGACCGGGCAGGTACTCTGCTGACTGCTTTATCGACAGTATAACTTTAAATTTGAAAATGAAGAAATGTTTTAACTATTTCTTTACAAATATTTCTTATTTCTACAATTAAGTCGTAGAAAAAGTAATGTATGCAACGGTACATAAATGGTCATTATACACTCGTGTGATTTATTATGAAAACTCGCCCTCCGGGCTCGTTTTATAAACATACACACTCATGTATAATGACCTTGGTTATGTTACAGTTGCATAAAATACTATTACCGAGTAGAGGTACTTATCTGAGATGGTAGTCCACTATTGGCTCAACAATGGAAATTGGCCACCTTCAACATGTTTTTTAAATCACCAAGAAATCCTAAAAGTATCTACAACTGACCTTTATGGCAATCAAAACCATATTAAACTCTTTTCCGTAATATCCCGGTGATAGTCACGCAGGTGATATTGTAGAGAGTAATTAAATTATTATTGAAGTATAGTTACATAGGTACCTACTACTATCTATGTATTGAAATGATAAAGAGTCTTGTCATCTATTAAACAAAACATTTGTGGTTGCTCATTGGTTGCCTAAATTATATCCCTATAATTGTAATTTTAACGATATTTCCAGTTGCACCTTTACTACATGTGATTTACATGTAATTTCAAACTCAATATATATTGTTTTAAGAAATAAATTGAATTGCAAAAATATGTCAACAAATAATGTGAGAAGAAGCAAGTGAGTGGTTATCCATATTCTTGAAAATTGAAATTAAGTAGGTACTAACTGATTTTGAAATAGGTTACTATAGTTATAGCTGGACAAAAGACTGGAATGGTATTATTAAACCTTTTTTGCTTACTCTCAAAGCGAACGTGAAAGGTATTTTTTTGATAAAGCAATATCTGGGATAACATTAGAAGAAGGAATGTGCATGTGGCTGTAAAGGGACAGTGCAGGTACCCACTTGCGTTTTTGCATTTCCTTTCCAAGCTTTTTACAATAAAAACTTTCTTTTAAATAAATAATCCTGACATTCGCTTGACAGGGATTCATCTTAAAATAATAATTGCAAAATGTTGCAAAAGTTGGAAACTTTTTTGGAAAGGATGTTGGGATGGCAACGGCTTATATCTGTTGTAACGTTAACGCGAAGGAAGTATTATCAGAAACAATATCATGTGTTGTAATTTTTTCACAATCTTCAGCATCTGACTTCATTTCTGGGAGTGACAATAGACTATAATATTTTCGTTAAAATACAAGAGAGAAATGGAGGCGATTAAGTATCTTGATGCTAGACTAGACCGATTAAAGTAAATATCCAATGAATCCTATGGGGTAGGTTTAATTATACTTTATTATTATTCAGTTTCGGTACACAACTAACAAAATTATTTAAAAGTGCAAAAACCGGACTGTGAAAACAATTACTAACTTAATGGAGAAAACAAGCTCAATCATTAATTATTCTGTATTATTTCATACACTATATATATACTTAAATAACTTGAATATTATTGTGCTTGTTTTTAGGGTTTCGTACTTCAAAAGGAAAAAAACGGACAAGTGCGAGTCGAAAGATTTTAATGCTTTTCCCCGGTGTTTTAAGATGTCCAGTGTCAACAGAACCCTGCTCCTAAGCAAAATGTACGCAGTGTGGGGTCATCTTATATTGGTCTGTGAAATCTACAGACAGACATAAAAATTTAAGATTTTGAGATTTTCCTGAGTGGTTCTACTATAAGAGCTACCTTCTTACCAAATTTCAAGTTTCTAGGACAACTGGAAGTATCCTTTAGGTTTTTGGAAATCGGCAATTTCTATGGAAACAACCTTTTTAATGACTGTATCTTTTGATTGCGTTGACTTAGAAGTTTAATTTTTTCACAGCTTCAAGGGACGGCAGGCTTGAGTATTTGATATTATTTTCAGCATGCTACCTCCACGCGTTCCAGAGAAAAAGGGTCTTGACAGACAGACAGACAGACAGACGGACAACAAAGTGATCCTATAAGGGTTCCGTTTTTTCCTTTTGAGGTACGGAACCCTAAAAACGCAACCCAAGGCGATGACGGATTTTTAAATAATGTACAGAATTGCTCTAAAAAGCAGTCATTTCAGCGTCTGGCTCAGGGAATTGTTTATCAAACAGAATATTTTGCGAGTGTCTACTTTCTTTTCCGTCAATTATATTTATTAGAGACAAATTGTATTGAGAAAAGAATAGATAAATTACCTACTGTAGCAAATATAATAAAAACATATATTTTTTATCTAATAATTTTATTGCTGTCACCGCTCCTCGTCATGTTTATGCACGTCCATTTTGCCCGGCAAAATAAGTATTTGGTTTTGATATAAAGCCATACTTAGTTTGAAATGTTTGTGAAAAATCAAACCTTCGCTGACCTTGTTTTGTTTGTAACATACATGTAAAAAACTGTTGAAGTTTTAACGTGATACACGTGTCGTGTCGTGAGGCAGCTACGCAGCGCACACGGCGCACAGCGTGCCGGCGGCCGGCAGGCGGCATGTGCGCCGGCCGACGGCGACTCCACGCCACGGCAACACCAGAGTAAGAGAATATCGCATTTGTTGCCTAGAAAGCGACCAATCCAACTCTCGACTACTTACTATAATGTCTTTCGACTTCACTTATTTTTAGAATTAAATATTAGTTTTTGCGTATTCGCTACTTGGAGCTTGAAGCGCAACGTATTTTATTACGGCTGCGCCTTGGACTTGGTTAAGTATGTAAACTAAGAAATACTACAAACCTACACGTGTTATTGATGTAATAAAAAAGTTGAAAAACCCCCGTCATTGTCAATTTAAATTTCAATACTTCAAAAACGGGTGAACCGATTCTAATGAAACTTAGCTAAGAACTATCTCGGTTCAACTAGCTTTCGACTTGTACTATTACGTATTCTGTGCTTTTGATAAAAAAAACCCGGCGAAGTGAGAGTCCGAAGAAAGATTTAACGCTTTTCCCCAGTGTTTTAAGAAGTCCAGTGTTAGCAGAGCCCTGCTCCTAAGCAAAATGTACGTAGTGTAGGGTCAACTTATATTGGTCTGTGAAATCTACAGGCAGCCAAAAAGTTAAGATTTTGAGAATTAATTAATTCCAGCATGCTACCTCCACGCGTTACAGAGAAAAAGGGTCTTGACAGACAGACAGACAGACGGACAACAAAGTGATCCTTTAAGGGTTCCGTTTTTTCCTTTTGAGGTACGGAACCCAAAAACGACAAAATAAAGGCTAATTTCCTTTAGGATTTGAAGATGAGCGTTTATAAGGACTTAATACAAAATGCCGAATATGTTTAAGTCATCATAATAATACGTCCAATAATGTATACATCGGCCGTCGTTCTGAAGCAGTCTCGGTGACACAGTCAGACCAGCACCTGCTTCAGACATAGTACCACAAATACAGGAGATGCGGGCTAGGGAGTAAAAACACTTTAGAGCTTTGGTGGCAGTCACAGTGCAATTTAACTTATGTAATAATATCCAATTTATAACGTAACTTAGCATATTATAAGCACTGTGGACCAGTATTTACTTTGAGTATTGTTTTCGTTGTAACACAAGAAACGCTTCATTCGCGTTAACTTTAATTTTTACTTGATATCCCGTAGTGTGACATCCAAAATCCAGATCACTGCATATTAGACATAAGTAGAACATGCCAAAATTTAGAGCTCACATATGCGTTGAAGGTACGGGGTGACAGATTTGTTATGCCTTCGGCTTCTGAACCCATCTTAGAGTACTTATGATATGTTTGTAGATAAACTACTGTAAGTAGTAGTACCGTACTAAGGTTAACGCATCAACCAAACGACATTTGGTTAAGATAAAGTTCGGATAACGGACATGTTGGAAATGTGGACGAATTGGGAATGTTGACGAATTGGGAATGTGGATAAATTAGGAATGTGGACGAATTGGGAATGTAGACGACTTGGGAATGTAGACGAATTGGGAATGTGGACGAAATGGGAATGCGGACGAAATGGGACTGTTGACGAGCTGGGAAGTTGACGAAATGGAATTGCTGACGAGCTGGGAAGTTGACGAAATGGGATTGCTGAGGAGCTGGGAAGTTGACGAAATGGGATTGTTGACGAACCGAGAAGTTGACGAAATGGGAATGTGGACGCAGTGAACCTGAACATAAAAAGCATACTTTGAAAATCTGTTTCTAATTTGACGAAGCGTCTCTAAAGACGCCCTCTGTTATTTAGATACACCTACCCGTGTACTTATAACTGTGATGTGTGATGGATATTTACACAATCCTACAGTCAAGGGCATATTACACACCTGACACCTTACTTACCTTATTTCGGTGGAATAAACAAAATCTGTGTACCTAAGTATACCTTTATAAAATTATAAAAACTTTACAGGGGTCTTCACTTAGATTTACTCAACCCCTGACTGAGTTACTGACGGTTCATTAAAACGCACCCTGTATTTGAACGCACTGATTTATTTTTCTTTGACGTTTTGTTTTTCACATTAAAATAGTAGGGACAGCGAGAATCTGAGCATCTGTTGTGGGTACTTTCGTTGTTAAAAATCTTTGCTTTTCTTTCATATATCACTTAACATGGACCTATCCGACCCAGTAGAAAAAAGTGAACACCATGAGTGGTCATCAAACAACAGCTGTCCTGATGTGGAGAAAAGGGCTTTAAGAAAAAACGTGCCTACATTCGTAGAAGCCGGAGCGTGCCGCCTCGGCCGCGGTCCCGCCTCTTATTCATATTCGGGTTACCCGTGCCGCCGTGCCGCCGTACCGCCGTGCCGCCGTGCCGCGGGCAGCGGGCAGCGGGCCGCAAGCCCACGACCCACGACACGCTCGGTCAGACAGCCATATGGGCCGTCGTCTGCGCCAATGGCCCCTAATACTTCCAGTACTCTACTAGTACCTTTGCATGTCTAAAAATTCTGAAATCGAAGCATTATGTAAGGTTTGCAAAAAACAACGCTATTTATCATTTTTATAAATATTTTATCTCATTTTATTTTTAATGGTAGGGTGTGTGTGAAAAATCGCAAATTAGCGGTCGCTTGGTGTTCGTGAAACTATTTAAAAAACGGTTTGGCGCCGCCTTTGTAAAAAATAAAAAAAATAATTAATGGTTTTAAGAAGATGTAAAAAATATTTTAGTGGACTGAATAGGTACTTAAATACCTAATATGAAAGTATAATATTTTCTTATTTTTATAAATCATGTAGATGTAGTCATTCTATATATATCATTTTGTACATTGTTTAAATTAATAAACATATTGTTCCTTAATTTGAAAGTAGGTAAGCACGTTAAAGTTAAAGTACCTAAAACAGGTTCATATCATACTAACTGTCAATTTAAATGCGTAAGTCACCCATGCAATAAAACTGTTAGTAAGTAGGTTACGAGTTTTCACCAGAATCGAGTAAGTAGTAACGTTATCGTATCGCCGTCAAAAAAAGTCGTATGTCGTCCGGAACAGCAGCGCCAGCTTGTGAGCGTATTTGGTATTTTTGGTAGGTACTACCATTATATATGAAATTTTCTCTTTAGCAAAACGATTATATTAATTTTCAATATTTTATTACGTAGGTACTTAGCTATAAAATTCATTCCATATTTTCGAACTTCGGCTTTGTAGCCGTTCGATATTTAGAACATCGGTGTTTTAAGTGTCGATATTTTAATTTTCAAATATGTAAGTACTTACCTAGGTACCCAAAAATCGCATTGCTATTGACTATATTTCGTGAACAAATACGTCAGCTAAATCTATATCTAATATGTAGAGTCGAACTTCAAGATTTACATAAAATAAGCTCTAGGTTTTCTACGTTCAAATGAAAATGTTGTTGCTCTATTAACATTTATTTTTGCAAAGGCGTATTGTAGTTATGTACGGGTACCTACATAGACACAATTTTAAATTATAAAGCGTTTCGATATCTACATATCTTTGTGTCAGTTCTTGTGAAGGTGGAGCACGTTTTACGCAGGTCTTTTTGATTTTTTGTGCAGCAAAGTAACCACCTGCGCTGGCACGAACCTGACAAAAACTGCGCATTATTCGGAGAGGTACCGATTCATAGATTACCGCGAAACGTGTGTGGATTATGGTTTCCGTGCAGTCGCGTTGATTCTGTATTTTTTGTTTCGATAGTATTAGTTTTAAACGTTGTTACATTACCTGATTAAACAGTGTACCTATATGCCCAAATTAAGTTTAAGTTACAACCAATAAACAACACACAGGTTAGTCCCTTCCTTTTTTAGTGCACCTCTAGGATACTCAAGGTATATGTCTCCCAAATTTCAAGTCTCTAGGTCCAGTGGTTTAGGCTGTGCGTTGTCTGTCAGTCAGTCAGTCAGTCACGGTCTTCTTTTATAGGTATAGATTGCTATGGACTTCCGTTAGTTCCGTTAACGGCTGATTGAAACTTTATTTGAAACGATTACGCAAGGCAGTTTTAAGGAAAATAAGAATACAGAAAGGTTCCATTTCCATTTCAGGTTCTAAATTTAATTGTTGTTATTATTATTCTTTTTGTTTGTTTTGTTGTAATAAATGTTTTTCGGACCTCATAAATACAGAAAGTAATTTAACAAAAAGAATATCAAGAGTAGCCTGTTAATAAAGTGCACCTTGAATGTATTGAGATAATTTTACGTGCTTTACGCTATGGAGCTTATAACTACGCACGAATGATATTTCCGGTTCATAAGAGTACGTACCCTTAGGACGTACCTTTTGACAAACTTTTTTATAGATTTTTTATATGCTTTGTTTTTCCAAGAGTACCTACCTCCATCACTGGCCTTTTTTATGTCCCGCTGCTGGGTACAGACCTAATCTCAGAACGAGAGGGCTTGGACGCGGGCCCAGTGCGGATTGGGAACTTCACACACATCATTGAATTGCTTCGCAGGAGTGTTCAGGTTTACTCGCCATTTTTTCCTTAAAACTCATGATAAATTACAAATATTATATGAGTATCTAATGCTACCTAAATCAATACCCATAGTTTGGCATACCTACTTGGTCAGCTAAGTATGTAATAAAAGTACCTACGTACTGGTACTGGGACTACCCACTGCCTAAAAAGATACTAACACACTACACAGTATGCAAGATATCCATCAAAAATTTGTGGAGACGAAAATGTGATGATGACAGGTAAAAGCACATAGAACTTTATAGTCAAGGCCACTAATATAGGTATACATAAACATTTTCAGTTTACAATTGACTAATAACAAAGTTCAGTATTTCAAAAACGGGTGAACCGAAACTAGCTTTCGATTTATAATATTTTTTTGTTATGCATTTAAATACCTTCATGAGCTAGTTTTTCTCTTTTTAGTTACTTAATTGTTTTCCTCTCGGGTTTTTGTTTTATTTAAAGCGGTTTGGTCATGTAAACTGAATAATAAACAAAAAATACATAGTGAGAATGTTTGCTAACCAACTATTAAGTAAATTTTTATACCTTCGTAGATATCGATACTAAATTGTCATTCGAAACTTAAAATGATAAAAGATACCGTATTAATGACGTCATCCGTCGCGCCCTTGTCAGTGCGAGAGTGCCGGCAGTCTTTGAGCCCAGCGGGCTGGCCAGGGACGACGGCAAGAGGCCTGACGGAATGTCGCTAGTGCCTTGGAGTATGGGTCGCCCGCTAGTTTAAGATGCCACTTGCGTTGATACCCTGGCACCGTCCCATGTTCCAAGCACCAACGTCACCGCTGGCGCTGCGGCTTCCTCGGCAGAAAGCCTCAAACGCCGCAAATATGCTGCCCTAGGATCCAGCTACATGTTTGCGGCATTTGGCGTCGAAACCTTTGGGCCATGGGGGCCAAGTGCGCGTCGCCTATATAAAGACTTGGCGACGCGCCTAATAGAGGCCTCAGGTGACCCGAGGGCTGGCCATTATTTCGCACAACGTATCAGCATCGCTATACAGCGGGGAAATACGGCCAGCCTTCGGGCACCTTGCCCACTGACGGCGATTTAGGCCAAGTTTTTTACCTTTAGTTTAAGTTTTCATATGTTTGTGTTTGTTTTTATGTTGATGTTATTGATTAAATAAAGATACCAAAACATGATTTTCAAATATCTATTCCTCTTCACCCCATACCCCATTTAACATAGTTTGTCGACTTTTTTGTTTTTCACGAAATAGCGTTAACTGGTTGTCAATTTCTGTCATGTGTTTAGTGATACTCTCGAAATTATCACAAATCGATTTTAAAATAAAATCGACTTTAAGATAAAAGGTAGGTATAACTTAAGTAAAAATCGTTTAAAATCGGGAAATGAGTTGGGCCTCTCGAGTGCCACAAAGGCATACATACTCGTACATAGGCTGATAAACACATTACCCTCCTTTGCGTGGCGCAGTCGGGTAAAAGTTAACATTTCTTTTAAACTGACTTGATTGTAATGTACGTATGACTGTAACTATGTGCTCTTATTTAGGTGCTGGGCGCAAATTCCACCGCAAGCGAGCTTGGGACGCTCATTACTTCCCTTTGCAGTAATTACGTTAATGCCTTAATAAAATAAATAAAACAATAAATAAATAAATATCATGAGACAATTTGACACCAATTGACCTAGTCCCAAACTAGACAAAGCCTGTACTATGGGTACCAGACAACGGATAAACATACTTATATAGATAAATACATACTTATATACATATTAAACACCCAAGACCCGAGAACAAACATTCATATTCATCATACAAACATCTGCCGCGACCGGGATTTGAACCCGGGACCTCAAGCTTCATAGTCAGGGTCTCTAACCACTAGGCTATTCGGCTGTCAAAATCCTCATGCTTAATTGAAATCATGTCATTGAGGCTTTTGGCAAGTGCCTACCCGGTAATAACTAAATTTAAATTACAATTCGAAACTCATTCATTAGTAACTTTGTATACCCTTACTAGTTCTACTAACCACTGCGGTCACAGTGCCCAATAGCAGGTAAGCAAGAATAGGACTAAAATTACTGATGAGAAGCTCACACAAACTCGTGCAACCGGCTGTAATAGGGCTAAGTTTTGTGTTCCAATGTCAATTTCGTGAATTTTTTTGAGATAAAAAACGAAGCTGGGTCGCCCGGGGATTAACAGTCCTAGCCGGTAAGGTAAGTGAGTGGCGCTACTTACTTAATATACAATTACTGGTGTAAAGAACTGCGTCAATCGTTTTAATTATGTAGGTGGAGGTGTCTGTGTGACGTCTAAATCGTATTCATCAAAACAATATTCGTTCGAAGGCATAACCGACGTAAATTGAATTCTACACTGAGCCAAATTTACCTACAGCTTTAAAATAACGTTAACTTACACGTTTTTAAACACTATTTCGGCAAACGGTTTTATGAATATTCATACAGAGTTTTTACCCGTAACGGTGACATAAAATGGTATTGTTAAGTAAAAAATGGCCGCTTCATAAATAACAATTAGGTATGTGTGAAACAAAAGAATAAGTTATTTTTAGAATATTGCTTGGACTCGCTAAAGTCTATTGTTTTATTTACTTTAAATTTAAACTAAGTATTTTTGCAAGTATTCGGTAGGCGGAAGACATAATTATCTATTTTTAAGGTGGCAAGAATGTAAGTACCTTGTTTAATAATAATCATCAAAAGGTTCATAGACATATCAAGTGGTAGGTATACCCTACCTAATATTTGCAGTAATGCGGATTCTTGGCGTTAAAACGTAAATAGTTAAGTAATGCTTAGCAACACAATCAATAATGCTTAGCAGGAGGATAACAAAAATATCTGTCAAGTAAATCGCTAATGCGCGTGGCTTGTTAAAGTAGATTCATATTCATAATGCGATGCAAAGGACGACAAATGAAATGGCAGCAATATTCCGTAACAATAATCGATCAATTGATCGATGTTGATACGGAAATTGTACTACGGTTTTAGTAAAGTAAGCTTACTTTTTACTGTGATTCTTACTCGAATCACCGACCGGTCGAGAGCCGAAGCCGCGGCGCAGGGATAGCGCGGCGGGCAATCGCAGGGCAGTAGCCTATCCACTATTTTTCACATTAAAATGTATCTGAATATTAATAATTCAGTTCATGTATGATCTTTATCACATCAACGGTATAATAAAACGTCTCATCAACTCACATTAATATAAATTAAATTTATAAACACACAAGCACACAAAAATTTGGAAGAAAACAAATTTACTGTAAACATGAAATATTGTATAATTTTAATACATAATAAATAATATTATATTGCCAATCAACTAAAAGATGTTTTATTCCAAATGTTCAGCACAAATCCTGGAAAAAAAAATTAAAGAGAAAATATGACCTATAAATAACATAAGTTAATTGGGCCAAGGGCACAGGGAGAGCCGATGGATACTATTGAAGACCGTCCGACTGAAAAGATGATGATGGTGATGATGATGATGATGCAAGTTAAGAAAAAATAATACGCAGACGTATCGTTAAAACATTTTTAATACACATTTTCAGCACACAAACGGAAAACCCTTACATAACACCTGACAAAAGTCATGCCCATCAAACAATGCGCGTGCGCCAGGCCACAGAGGGCAGCCCGCCGCGCCGCAACACCACTAGCAACATCATTCAATGCCATTACTGACCGTCAAGCGAAAGCTACACTAAAATACACAATGCAGAACACTGTTAAACAATGTTGAACTGGATCAAAGCCAACATTATTGGTACCACATTTTATACAAACATGATTAACAAAATGAGGATAAATAAATAATATAAAATCTTTTTAGGTTAACTTAAATAGGTACATTGTGGTACGATTTACTTACATACCAACTAATTCATTAACAGATTTTGATTTAATTACATTATTTATATAGGTAGACCTAGTACTTAACATAAAGGTTATGCATTATACTAATGCTAGTTTGTATAACTAATAGGTAACTTCACCGTGAATGTGTAATATACAATAATTTTAAGGAACGAATATGAAGATAAATTGATTAGAACATAGATGTTAAGGCTAAGGTTGCGTCGAATTGTACCTACTTAACCAAGGTTACAGTCTTGTTTGCACATTGGTCGCTCTGCGTCTGCCGACTACCCTCCTGCTGCTGCATAAGCATTACTATAAACTAGTCTAACACAGGGTATTACATTCGTCTCTATAGCTATGCTCTCTTTATTTATTTACATTTCTAACTCTGCACGATTAGATCTAGATCAATAATTTAAAAATACAAGATACTTATGCATCATATCCATTTCAGAAAAACAAAAATAACTAATTCTGAAGCTTAGATTCTTGCAACTAAATGTAAAGCGGGGCAAGAAGCAAAACTTAGGTACGTGCGGGTAACAAGGCCTAGCTAAGGGATATTAGTAAATATACTTAAATAAAGAATGCCAACTTTTACCATGAACAAAATTAAACATTTTGAAAAACTTTACAAGTTGGCCTTATTTTACTATAGCTGGATAATAAGGCCTACAGCTTTAACATAGTTCAATATTTACAATATGATTTAAATATATAGCTTTGGTATTCGAGATGAATAAACACAATACTATTGCTGTATTCACATGATTAATTGATTATTGATCTCAAATGCCAAATATATTAAGTATAAGTCAACTATTTAAGGATTTCAAAGGCATATGCCTTATTACCCTACTACTCGTAGGACCAAATTCAATACTTGATTATAAGTAATAACTTAAAATTAAAATACGAGGACTTTCTAAAAAACCGCATTTTATCTTTGGTTTTAGGAATAATTTAATTCTGTTTTTATTTTACAACTAAAAATCATAATTGAAAGCTAACTATTCTATACATAATACATCTGTAAGACTACAAGCAGTCGTGGACTAGTAACGGGCTTCCGCGCCCGCGCACGCCGCGCGGTCAATGCTTCGTACGCTGCGGGAATCGGGGAGTGATCCTCTAATATAGCTGTGTATAATGACGCTGCCTTCTTACTAAATATTGACCGTGCAGATTTCGCCATAAAAGGTTTGCAATAGTTAAATTAGGCATGCTGAGCTCTCCCCAAGTGAATAAAGAATGCCACGCGATCGGCACTGCGCTCACCGCACTTGTTACACATAAATGGATCATTGTAGCCATGAAAGCCCATATGTATAGTGTGCATCGTGAGGTCGCCAAATGTAATGTCGCAATATTGACAAACGTAACTATTCCGCGTAATAGGCAATGGAATATCAGCTGAGGCATCAGAATCAGAGTCAGACCCCGAAGCACCGCGCCTTTCGTCTTCGTGCTGGAGCCGGAGAGCTGCGGGCTGCAGCTTGAAAGCACGTCCTTTTCTCCTGTTTTTTAAAGCCGTAGTGGGAGTCACCGGCATCGGCTGTTCTACTGGCGGAGGAGATTCCGTTTCATTCATTTTGGTGTTCGTTAGGTCAAGGGCATCACTGCTTTGGCAAGCGGATGCATTTTGAGATATAGTAGGTGTATGTGGTGAATTAGCTGGAGATTTAGAAGGCGGTGGAGTCGTACGATTTTCCGAATTTTGCTCACCGTAAGATAGACGTTGATGTAATATAGATGAAATGGGTGACGGCTGTCGCTTTTCAGCCAGCATTTCAGGTTTCGGGGAAGTCCTTGTTTCATAATTATTGTTCGGTGGGAACAAGAAAGTATGAGGTAGGAGAGGAGGCAAATAAGGCAAATTTACAGGAAAATGAGCCCCGAATAGAGGGTGTGACGGAGGTGGACCTTGGGGTTGGTTATTGTTGTTAATCGTTGCTTGTTGTTCGAACATTTTCGAGATTGGTTTTTGCTTTGGGCCGCGGCGCGTTCCATAAACATCGATTATTGGCAATGGATTAGGCGTGCCATCCATATTGAGGACCATAGCCGGATTATGCTGGTATTTCCGAAGATGAAGCTTGAGTGAGTGGCAGTACTTGGTGGCATAGTTGCAGTCTGCGCATCGGTATTGATAAACATTCGAGTGGGATTTAAGGTGAGAGTTGAGCATCGACTTGTTAACACACGAATATGAACATTGACTGCATTGGAATGGCTTCGAACCTAAATGATTTCTCATATGGTATTCCAGGTGATGTTTGTATTCAGTAACAAAAGGACATTTTCTGCAGCATAGCATTTTTTCTGGTTTGATGTGTTCTTTACTGTGTTCCCAGAAACTCAGTTTGGTAACAGCAACAAATTCACATTGTTTGCATTTAAATGTTTTCACTTTTCCATGTGAGTTAACAGCTGGTACACGTAGACCGGGCTCATCGTCAAAGTCATCGTCCATGCCTGATCCGTCTCTCCCATCTTCACCATCATGCTTCATTCCTTGCGCAGCACTCTCAAAGCCCGAGTCATGGAACCGTTCAAAAGCCCGTTGATCGTTGTCGCGGTCAGGAGATGACGGTGTTCTTGGAGGTGACTTCGGTGGCGTAGCATCGGCCCGCATGAGAGGTGTGGACACGTGTGCTGGAGGGGCTAGAGTCCTGGGGGAGTATTGAATATTATATCCCGGTGAGGAATCGCGCCCATCGGTGTTTCGAGTCTCAAAACCAGGAGGTGTAAGTAAACTATATGGCACTCCGTTGCGATAGGATTCGAGGTGCATGCCTAGGTTAGCCTTGGCTTTCAGGGACATGTTATCATAGAACGGCAACGGTTCGCCGACGCTACCTACACTGCGAGGAGAATGACCGTTTGAATCCTTACTTGAAGAAGGTGATGCACTGTGAAAGCCGTCGGAGTAAAAGCCGCTCGTTTGCTCTTTTGATAAACTCGCTTCTTCCATGGGTTCTGATTTCTACAAAAAAGAAACATTTTTTACATGTAGGATAATACTAGGGTATGAATTGTATTTAATACTTTATTTTATGCGTTTCAAAATCGATGTCCCACCATTACAAATGCAAAATTCAATCAAAAACATATCTAGCGAATGTAATTAATTATACATTCCATCAACTGAACCGAAAATATTTTAGCACGTTATTGAGGTATGCAAGTAAACACCCCTAGCTTATCACGTGCTAAAATATTTCCACTTCAACTTCTAACACCCTGAATTAGAGGTCAAGAAGTGTCTATTTGGGTGCAACACAAAGGCCTTCGTTTTTGTTATTTTTTTAAGGAAGTACTGACCACAGTCGGAGGCGGCTGTAGGAGGGACGCCCAGGGTTGCGCGTGCGCGGCGTGCGCGGCGTGCGCGGGCGGCATGCCGGCGGGAGGCGCGCAACTCAGCATACCTGCCGCCAACGAATACTGTTACACTCAATGTTGCGAAAGGATGACGTACGAATCTAGTCACACGGAAGTCAATCTAGTCAAGTTCTTGTATCAATTATCTAGCACTAGCATGGACATGACGATACTATATGAGACTTTTGGAATAATAAAGTACGAAAAAAATACACTCAAACTCACTGAAAAGTAATAGTAATAGGTTTTCAATTTGTCTGTTTTTCACAGATGGACAGCGAGGTCATCATTACTTTAGTACCTAATTTAATTTTTTTTTATTTTTATTTAAAGATCATACTTGTATGGTTTACCTAATTAATTCTAAAAAAAGAGAAAATAGATAAAAATCAGCTTTAAGCTGGTTTTTAATGTAAATGAGTATGAAGTGTCACTAAATGCTGCAATCGAAACTAGCGTTAATTTTGTATTAAAAACTCAATAAAACCGATATTAAAAGAGATAGAACGTGAATACAATTCAAAAAATTAACCTGAACTTAAATAATGTCTAAACATAAACAAGAATCTTAAGTGCTCTAATATCATTGGATGCTGATTAGGTACTCTTGATTAGTATCATGTCCACATCCACCTACACTTACGGAAGTACCTATATTGAACTATTAAAGAATGCAAACCAAACAGAAAAGGTATTATTATTTCACATATATTATATCTATTTATGTAGGCAGGTGTGTTTAATTTTAATTACGTCACTTGTGTCTCTGTGACTATGGAGTGCAACAGCAACACCATCTACCGCGCCTAAGCACTTTTTGCTTAAGCTGTAAAGTTAGGCATCACTTGTCTCTGATGAATGATGAAGAATCGAAAGTAGGTAGGTAAAGTCTCAAACAAACTTATTAAATAAAGACCACTGTACATACGAGTGTAAGTTTAGTTTCAAATAAAAACAAAAAATATCTACTAGGCTCATTTCTTTTTCAAATACCTATTCAATGAAATCTTGTTAGCGGCAGGTTTATCATGAAGCAATTATACCTATACACTACTAAATAGTGATCGCCTGGTGGTCGAAATTCGACCGTAATTTAATTAGTCAATTTTTAATATAAATTTTAACTTTCTGCACTGCTTTTTCGTGGGCGCAGTAGGTATTCTTAAAAAAAAAAGAAATCCAAAGTTTTTGATTCACTTATTCATATAAGTATGTTGTATATTATTTACGTCTCCTAAAACAGTATCTTGTACCCAGTTACCTACCACTATCTACAATAGAACTAGTTAAATATCAAAAATTGTAATTGAGAAAAAAAACCGTAGGTCCACAGATAAGGCAGTTACTTAATAAACACTTAAATTTACTATTAAAGTGTCCAAATAAAATGAACACATACATTACATATTATTATAAACAGTAATAAACAGTAAGGTAGAAAAGAGCAAAAATATTTCCCACCAAAAAAGTAAGAGAAAAATTATCAATAAAGAAATAAAAAATATTAAACATATGCTTTTGTCAATCTTACCTTCTTTAAGATAGCGGCAAATGTTTGAATCACAACACACTATTATAAACTTTAAAACAATAGATTCACTTAATGTAGTCTAGTCACACAGTTCAAACGATTAAAAAGTTAACGTAATTCACAAAACATTTTTGGGACAACCCTTCGCTGCGGCGGCCGGGACCGATGTGACCGGTGCTGCCAGTTCCTTACAATATACTGAACAAAAAACTGTCAATTTTTATGCCCCAAACATCGATATTGTATTCTACATTCGTTCGTACGCGACGAGTTTTCTCGAGAAAAAGAGAGAGATGTAGTCTCCGATATGTGTGTTTCTTTCACACACCCTCAGCCTATTTTATTAGAGCCAATACGATGCGGCCAGAGTTGACACAGGGAGGGGATTAACTTATTAAGTTATTGTTTACAGCGATATTCATGATAAAAAAATAAGCACCCCCAGGAAATTTCTACTGTAGAGAAGCTGGTGATGCAAAGCTTGTATTTACACTTCAAGTTTGAATGTAGTAGGTAAAAATAACTTAATTGAATACTAACTAAGTTCTTTGGTAAATAGTACAAAGAGGTTGGCTTTATTTTAAACTAAGGTGTTTTGTGCTCTGTGCTTAATATGGATGGTTTGGCAGGTGACCGTAAATATCTACATATTTTACTGTCACTAGAGTTTCAATTGCAGAATGGAAAATCCATCGTGATTCGCTTCACATCAAATGTGTAATCTGGCTATTCAACTCAATACTAATTTTGAATGGTCATAAGTCCTTAGAGATAGGAGCACTTGATTAGGTGTAATGTCGTAGGCAACCATCACACAGGTCGTTTAGTGGTCGATCCCAATGCAAAGACAAAAGCCATTATTAAGTTTAATTTAGCTTTTTTGCCGACTGTACTTTTTGTTGTCTGTACTTGTATTGTCATCCAACTTTTTGAATAGACCCGATTTTTCCATACATACAAATTACAAATTTCCATACATACATATGTACATTGCAAGTTACATAAATGCTCAAGTATAACTTGTAAAAAACTAGTCCAATAGGAAATTAAGTTTAAAATGGTCGATTTTACCGATCACATACCTACTTTGTTAAGAATAGATTTGATGTACCTATGCATAATTACTGTAATTTATCTAATTTACTTTGTTTAAATAGTGGGGCACATTGCTCGCAGGACTGATGGCCGATGGGGTCAGAAGGTTCTCGGCGTCCGCGGACCGGGAGACGAGCTGTCGGTAGGCCTCCAACAAGATGCAGCGACTACCTGGTAAAGATCGCAGGCCGCGGTGGATGCGGAAAGCACAAGACCGGTCTCAGTGGAGAGCCTTGGTAGGCCTATGTCCTTGTCCAGCAGTGGACGTCTTTCGGCTGACATGATAATGATGATGATGAAATACTGGGGAAATGTTTTATGACATCCTGCGTTAGTTAAACTTTCGTGATTATAAACTAAGTAATAGTGTCACATTTTGTGTTAAAATTAGATATCCCACATTATTGAACGCTAGTTACACGAACAAATAAAATCTTGCCTAAGTATCGAAACATCTAAAGTTACAGTTTTTTTCGGAAGGGATATAAAAATGGAGTCGCTATGATTGGTTTAAAGTTGATAAAACCGTCAAAGAGCGTATCAGACACACACAGAATTCGATAGCCGTTACGAAAAAGTCCTCAGACTTCTCAATCCTAATTACGATTCCGTACCAAAATGGTAAAAAGGAACCCACCATTATAGTGCGACTCAGTCTCGGCTCTCTGTCTGTCCGCCTGTCAGTCACAGCTGATTATCTCAGGAAATACGAATGCTAAGTAAACTAAGCATAGTTTTCGACTTGAAATTTGGAACAGTTTCAGATGATGCTTGCCCAACTAAGTATTTTAGAAATAAAAAGAAACAAGAATATTGACACATTTCTTTGCAATAGTAACTGAAGAATCTTAATAAGGCTACTAAGCCATGTGGGGTATCATATGAAAGATAATTAACTGCGCATTTGAAAACTTTTTTATGCGGTATAGTTTTCGATTTTTGATGAAAAAATTATTATCTCGGAAGTTTACATAGAGAAAAATCCGAAATTATTAGTTTATGTAAGGATTACATGAAAAATAAAACTATGTCTTTGAAATTGCAGCTTTCTAGTAGGTACACTGTGCACGGACAGACATGACGAAACTATAAGGACTACGGAACCTTGTTTTTAGATAAAAATACTTTGTGCTAAGTTTATTGCGTTGCGGCACATTATTTTTGGCAATCATGAAGTTTTTAACATGAAACTACCGTGAGACTCAATCATAGTGAAATAATAACGGATCACTCACGTATATAAGTCGAGTTTAGCCCGACATGTTTCGGACTAATTTGTAGTCCTTCCTCTGGGAGCGCACGACCTAGCGGCGGCGAGACGCACACTGCGCGCCGCGGCTCTGCTCGCGCGACTACTAGACGCAGCTGACAGCGGCACACAACTACCCTCGTTTTCATCGTCATTTTTATTATTGTCAAATGCAGGGTAGCACACTACACTGACCACATCACTCTGTAAAGGCTCGTTCACATTCACCGTTGACGCAGTATTTAGCACAGTCTTCCAACTTGGGGGCACCGACCATCCACTATCACGATTAAAATTGGGATGACGACTAATTTCAATGGCTTCACGTACTTTCCGCGGAATAAAAAACTTTTCTCTCGCCAGTACCGACACCTTATCAAACCGAATGTAATGCGTCGAATCCGAGTCCATCGAGTGTTCGGCCACAGCAGAACCCTTATTGTCTTGTTTGAACGAGGGTAGTTGTGTGCCGCTGTCAGCTGCGTCTAGTAGTCGCGCGAGCAGAGCCGCGGCGCGCAGTGTGCGTCTCGCCGCCGCTGGGTCGTGCGCTCAAAGAGGAAGTACTACGAATTAGTCCGAAACATGTCGGGCTAAACTCGACTTATAGACGTGAGTGATCCGTTTTTATTTCACTATAATCATGAAGTTTCTGAAAACCCTGACCGACTAACAAAAATACTTGTACAGTATGTAGAAGTGCACTTTTATTTTTATTTCATTTTGAACCCTATAAAATGTATAAAATTGTAATAATTAAATTAAATTTGAATTTTAATCTCAATTGGCTTTTGTCATATGGAAGAAAGTAAAACCCATGAAGGGATCATCTTCACTAAGGATATCTTTTTTAAAATACTTATTTACTAATTAGTCAACTATTGTTCGCAAGGGTTAATTTATGCTAATTAGGGCCCCACCCAGAAAATTATCATTCAAGATGGATACAAATTACCTATTGTACATACGATGCACGTGTATATAGAAAAAACTTTGCCGTACGTAATAAAAAAGCTCTTAGGTGTAACGTTATGTAAGGGCGTTACAAAAGCACGAAGGGGCGCGCGTCGAGCTTTTTACGTCGGCCCAACAGCCAATCACAAAGTCGCTACAAAAAAGGAATGTGCTTTAGCTTTTTATTGCCCCTCCCGCGGTATTATAAATACATATCTGTCTAACAGACACATAATTGCGTTATAGTCTGAAGATATTTTTGAATAAAAAGTATGTTTCGCATGGTTTTTAACCCCCGACGAAAAAGAGGGGTGTTATAAGTCTGACATGTGTATCTGTGTATCTGTCTGTGGTATCATATCTCCTAAACGGATGGATCGATTTCGATGCGGTTTTTTTTTATCGAAAGCTAGTTTAATCGAGATGGTTCTTAGCTAAGTTTCATTAAAATCGGTTGACCCGTTTTTGAAATATTACACTTTGAAACGAAAATGTGGGGGGTTTTTCGACTTTTCTAAGTTGGTTAGTTTATATTACTTTTGCTACGAGACGAGTATTAAGATTAGTACTTATTGAAGAAAAAAAAACGGCAGCAAAGTTAGTGCATTTACACGTATAAAATGGTTTTAAGCACTATGAACTCAGTCGGGGTTTAACGGGTCGTCTGGGCTTTCCTGACGTTCCCAGTCAGCAATATGTTATTGCAATAAAACGGCATCCGGCAAATACTTAACGGTATTCGCGCTCCTACTACACAAAATGTCCATTCCAATTAATGCGGCGCCTTCTTGGTTGCTCCGTATTTTTTTTATACTAAACTAGTAAAAATTACGAACTGTCTGGTATTTAATGTTCTTTTAATATTACTGTGATTAACAGTAAAGGAATTTGTGATTAGGTAACGGTGTATTGTAATTAAACAACATTATTACATTTTCTTTACTCGATTTAACTATTTAAGAAGATTGACTGGTTATTTAATGAGTAGCTAATTTTACCATCATTGTGCAGATAATTTTGCTACCAACACACGACATCAGATAAAAAGTATTTTTTTTCTTGGAGGACCTAAAGATTTTACGTTGATGTTATTTCAATGACTACAAAATTATTTTGAATGCGGAAATGCAAAAAATCCCTCAAAGTTGTAGAAAACAAATATGAAACGATCTCGCGAAATCGCCATGGGATCCCGCTGCACGACCGAACCGAGGCAGCGGGCGCAAGCTAGTCCGAGATAATCCACATAACATAGGTAGGGTACTTAATGATTCAAAAATCGACTTCAAATTGGGGTGTTCTGGTTCTTTCTAATGTATCCCGATCAACAAAATGAACTGACGATAGGTGAAGATATTGAAATAAAATACAAATATCCAGGTAAACTGGGAAACTCTTGCTTCACTCCTTCGGTCTACCGCTCATCCTGCATATTTCCTAATTTCTCCTCATTAGCTCGGTGATCAAAATATATATTACTAAAGACCAATTTCATAATTAAGTAATGCATTAAGTGGAATTGAGCGTAGTTCGATTGATTGTTAATTGATGTTCATCTCTGTGGTACTTGGCCTACCAGTCTAATACCTGCAACAGCTTTAAAAGTAGCAAATAAGGTGCACAAAAACGCCTTAACACAATACTTTTACCATGCACATACATACGATATTTTGAAAAAAATAACAGTGCATTTAGCTGGTTTATATGTGTACTTGCAGCGAACTGTAGGTACCTAAGTACTTACTACGTTTAGGGAGCCCAGATTTGCATAATTTAAAATATCAAGATTTAATTTTATTCTGAAAAGAGACAGTACCTCCGAAAGAATAAGTTGAACTTGTAATCTGTTCCAATGAATTTCCGGACCTCAATAAAGAAATGTTCTCTTCCTCACAGCACACTAAAAGTGCCCTCATGGCAAGCATCGAGTAAAAAGTAATGCGTTCAGCTTTTATGGCAGTTGCGAGACACGCTCGTTATTGCAAAGGGGCAGTTGTGGGCTTGCACGAAACTTAAATTAATTATATAATACTTAGGAATAAATTATTAATATCCGCAGTAAGGAAAATACCAAATAATCTATGCTCGATTTACGAAGATGTAATTTCGTTGGTATATGTATTTCACTAACTTATGCGTTAATGGACTCCTATTAGCTTCTAATATTTATCAATGTAAGGATGAAGGTAAACACTTGAAATAACTTCAGTCATTGATTACGTAATATAGGCATACTTACTTACTTGCGATACATCCTCTGCTTTAGTTCGCCAATACTTCGCCGCTTGCCCCCTCGCGTAAAAAATGATTGTACCTTCAAATCTATCCCGAGGCAGGGCCGCTCCCTCAGGGCGGCCTCCCGACTCCGTGCTCCCTCGACCTCCTCCTCCATAATGTGTTTCTCCCCCTTTGTGCGCAACCTATGAGTAGCTTTGCCTTGTGTTAAATAATCATTTCCAGCGAGAAATGCTAATTGTTCTCTAAGTTATTCTAATGTAATAAGTTTTGAGTCAGAGCTAAATCTCTTGCATGTTTAAGACATTATTCTACAGCATTTTGTGGAGGCAGTAAAAAGGTCAAAATAATTTGAATTAAGCCTAACAACACGTCCAAGCTCTGGTAAGGTGACATCAACTGTTATTGAGTTAAAGGCATCATAAACTGGGAGAACAAAGACAAGGGGCGGAAAGCCTGCAGAGGAGGGGAGGTATGGCTGGGTACTTTTTAGCTACATTTGAAATAGGTACGTAAAAGGTTACGAAATGACCTTATTTACATCTGTACAATGGTTTTATTTAAAAAGAAAACTTCTAGATATACTTATAAATAAAAAAAACGTAAATAAACTCATACCAATAATAAATAACCAATAGATATAACGGTTTATGGCAATATCTGTCGAACTTGAAATAAAAGACATTATCATGATACTCGGGACTTAATCGAGTAAAAAATACATATCTAAATTTTGTTGGAATAAAGGAGAAGGATAATTCCAATTCAGAATTAGTGGCTGACGCCCGATACTCTGGGAAGCATGGCGGCGAGACCTACGTCAGGTCAGGCTTACAATAGTAAATATATCGCTGTGTGCGAGTGTGAAAATTATTTACAGAACTACAATTAAACTACCTCATCTGTATTTAAACAATAACTTGTAAATTCTAAAATTATATCGTACCTATGTTTACTTTTCTGTTCAGCTCTATACAGTTGCATCAGCTGAATCAACTTTATATATATTTTGCCACATGTAGGTACGCACTTTAGACGGTAATAAAAAATGTAATAAGTAAATACGTGACGTAAAAACGAATGTACAAGCAAAAAATATAGCCGAGATATTAATACAATGACAATTCAGTTGTTCAAACATTTCAACTTCGCAATTGAATTTGTACAAAATGTTTGGTTTTTCAAGTGAATATCGTGAGCTTCGGTTTCAAGATTCATGTTTCTGATATGGCTTTTGAAACCATTTAGAATGCTTTAGAACAAGGCTGGTCAATAGATTTTCTGGCTGGGCCAAATTTTTTAAGTAGGAGGTGGCGCCGGACCACTACTTTTAGAGGTGGAAGCAGTGTGGCCAACCATCGCCGCGTCGTACTAATGGCCAGCTGGCCGATTAACCAGTCGGCGGGCAAATCTAACTGCCTAGGTGTGCCACTTTGTTGCCCGCGGGTCTGGGTTTGGCCAGGCTTGCTCTAGCTAGAAGGTCAATCTTAACTGGGCAAGAGTGTGTCGGACACGCCCAGGATAGGGTTTCGTAGCCGTTACGAAAAAGGCGTTGTAATTCTAGTTTTAATACAATAGGCAGGGAATCCAACAAAAACTAGCGCTTTAAAGCTAAATATTTCGCAAACGAATGCCTAAATTGAAAAAAAAAAACCGGGCAAGAGCGTGTCGGACGCGCCCAGGGTTCCTAGGCCATTACGAAAAAGCCCTGGCATAGATACCGAATTTAAAGGTATTTTCAGCACACCTTTCGAAACCAGTGTTAGCAGAGCCCTACTCCTAAGCAAACTGTATGCAGTGTGGGGTCAATTTATATCGGTTACTGACACAGACAAACATAATAAGTTATTCAACTATTACTCCCAAACCTGTAAAGCCTATTTATCTTTGATAGTTTTCCTTTTAAATTCACTATACGCACTATTGCTCTGATTTTTTTCATATTCCCAAATACAACAGGTTCTCTGGAAGAGGGGGGGAGGGGGGGGGGGGCAAAAATGAGCACTTCAAAGCATACATATTTATGTATTTCGCAAACAACTCAATCGGTTAAATGATCTTCCAGCACCCCAATATTTTTAAAAGACCTATCCAACGATACCCCATATTATGGGGTGGGCGAGAAATAAAAATCATCCCAAAAAAAATTTTTTTTAAGATTTTATCCCAGCACTTTTTCGGCCTAATTAATATGTATATCTATGCAAAATTAAAGCTTTCTAGTACCAATAGTCTCTGAGCTATGGCGAGGATAGATGGAGGTGGCAAAACTATAAGGACATAGAAAAACGAATAAGATTCTTAACACAAGGGATAAAATTATAATAATACGTATAAATATTTATTTTTAATTTTTTCAACAAAGTAATAAAGCACAATAAAAACAAATAACTTAAACTTAAATATTAAACAGAAATATCTGCTAGGTCCCTAGAATATGATAAGATAACAACCGCCAATATTCAATACCAAGCGAGTTTTATGAGTCAAGTCATGCTACTTGCCAAATATAAATAAGAGAACAACGTAGGTCCAAGTAACGTTTAACAAAGCACACGTGGCGGTTTTCGCTCGAAGTCGCACCACCCGGAAGCAAAAAACCAGTGGCAAAAAGTGAGAGTGGCCCTAAAAGCGTATTCCACTAAAATAAAATAATTTATTACTAAACCCTGAAGCGAAGCGAGACCGATTGTTTAGCGGGACGCTTCTTTAGGGGATTCGCCATGTTTTGCGAACTCCGCTGGGGTTTTGTTGGCGTAATAGTAGCGTTAGGTAAATTTTACGACTTGATGTTTTTACAGGTTGCTATTTTACCCTGCTATCACAAAAGGCGTATCTCCATAGGAAACTCGCGGCACTTACGTTCTTTAGTATTAGAAGATCGACTAGAACTACGCTTCATTTCTATTGATGTACCTAATTAAGTAAGTAAATAGACGCTTTATTGTGCAGAAAATAAAGAAATAAAGACAAGTTACAAACAATGAGACACACATAACATACTTATATTTAGCAAAGTAGGTACCTACAGTATGCAGGAAATTATGAAATTTGTTGTTATTTTTGTAATTCGTTGCAATATAAAAAAAAAACTTACGTTTACATGAGGCATCTGCTTACTACTTGGTTAGTACCTATACAGTACACTAATTGCCAAAATAAGTGCAAGCAGTTATTTATGCTTTTTGATCATGCCTTCTACCTATGAAAGTGAATTTTTAAATGTTTTTGTGTCCGAAAGGTAAAGAGCGATTCAGGGCCGCTTGCCATAAATCAGGAGCCGAGCCGGACGTGGTGCTGGCGCTGCCATTCATTTAGGCTACCCGCTGCCGCTCACGCTTGTCGCTACCGCTGCGGTGCTGCCCGCTGAACCGGCCGGCATCCGCATGCTGCTTGCATCTGTACTGTTCTTATAAAAAATTAATAAGTATTAACCAGGTCCGTAGTTATTATTACTACAAACAGTCAAACTTCATGTTTTCGTAAATAAATTTGAAGTTTTTTTTTACTTTTCTGGACGAATACACTGTGAAGCGTTGGTTTACTCTATCCTAAAGGTTAATTAAAGTGTTTTGAAATTGAAAATACAACTTACGAATGCCATTGACTGTTTTAAACTTTAGCGATTCTTATTCATACTATAATATAATATTACGAGACTTTAATCACAACAAAATCAAAATACAACTTACGAATGCCATTGACTGTTTTAAACTTAAGCGATTCTTATTCATACTATAATATAATATTACGAGACTTTAATCACGATAATTTTTATTTTATTTAAGAACATTTTAAATTTTTAAACATTTTAATACTTATGTCATATGATTATGTATGTACCGAAATACACCTAGGTACTTACCGTCAATGTTAATTCCCCACTCTATTTTCCCTGATTATTATGAAAACTGTTAATTAAAATAGGGTGGGCGTTAATCCTACCGGTGGGTATATTATTAGCACGAGCGAATCATTGTTTTATCTATACCTATAAAACAGTACCGTGACTGACTGACTGACAGACAACGCACAGCCTAAACCACTGGACCTAGAGACTTGAAATTTGGCAAACATATACCTTGAGTATCCTAGAGGTGCACTAAGAAGGGATTTTTCGAAATTCCCACGAGATAGGGAACTAGCCCATTTTTAAATATTTCACGGGTGCAAAGCCGCGGGGCATAAGCTAGTACCTCCTAATAATTTGTTAAAAATAATTGTAAAAAAAACACACAGTCGAATTGAGAATCTCCTTTTTTGAAGTCGGTTAAAAATTGAAATGTAGAGTTGGTAATAAGAAACGGTATCAAAAAGTGAAAAACAGGCGGGTTGGCGGAGCACACAAGCGCGCGACGGCGGCGCATGCGCATGCGTCGCGGCACGCCGCGCAGCTGCCGAGCTTCCTCTTCCGAAACGAGAAAAAACCCACTTGGATGCGCCCTGCACAACCGATGCTGTCAACGCGGAAATCGCGACAACCTATTAGCTATCATTTTACAATAATAGTTCATTCTCAGAGCCAGAGCGGTAAACAGACACCAACCTCCGATTTCGGTTACAGTGAATTACATTAAAAACAGATTGGATTGTTTAGCTGCTACATCTAAGACATAGGTTTACCTATGTCCAGCAGTGGACGTCTTTCGGCCGACATGATGATGATGATGATGATGAAGTTTAGCCATTAAAAAACAGTCGTATCGTTTTTGAAAAAAAAAATGATAATTTGTATTTGATTTTCAAAGAGCATGATGCAAAGGGTGGCCCGGCAACGTTACATTAATCATTAAAAATCAGGTGCCTTCGTCTTAAGACCTACCGAAATCGCCTATCCCATGTATGTTCTAATACGTAATTTCAATCCGATGACGAGTGTGAAACTTTAAATGTAACCGATAAGAGTCCGAATGTCTACTTCCCATCCTTCCCATCCCAACTATTTATTTAGGGAACGTAACTCAGTTTATTTTATGCAAACACCGTGCACCATGTTCTTACAGGTTAAAAAAAAAACGGGTAATTTTTTGTCTTCTTTGTGCCGGCATAAAACGATTTACGTGAACCGTGAGTTGCCGAAGCGCTTAGGGTTCCTCAAAAATATGCCAGGCGAGTTGTGACCGTAGACAGAGAAAGAAACCAATACACTAGAGAGACTAGTATTTCAAATAATTATGATCTCCTTCCGCGATAACCTGGTTTTACTAAAAGTCTAAATAATTTTCATGTCTTTGTTTTATTTGGCATCGACAAACCACAAACACGGCACCTGCCTTGGCATAGCGAAAGTGCATATTTTAACTTTTGGGGTATCGCCCTAACCAAATAATGGCTAGAAAAAAAATCTCCACTCAGTGTAACGACAAGACCAGTGAAAGCAGGTTAGATTACTTAATGAGAATTCATTTCAGTTAATAACCACAGTTCATCGTTGCTCTTGAGTTTCTATTATAAAAGTAATCATAGGTTCACACATTACCGTAGGGTAGGGATTGCACTAACTAAACACAACGAGTGATCGGCACGCCGACGGAACCCGGCGCGGCGCAGGCGGCTCGCGCGCCTAGACTCCAGCGCCACTTTTTACGTTCCGCGGCTCTGTATCGCGTAGGGTGCGCCTGCGTTGCGATGTTATTGTGATACTCATCTCTTCCACCTTTTTAAATAGTTTTTTTAGTGATGAGTGGCGTGTGACCCGGCTGATTAGGTCGTGTTAACACGTGTTTTCCGTTTTTTATACTGTTTAAGGCGGAATTGTTAGGGGAGACCGTGAATAAATTGACTTATACTGGGTGAAAATAAAAAGGGATTTTTACGAAATCGACTTATTATAATTACGATCTTTTATTAAGTAATGGTTAGAGATTGGAAAACGGGATAAAAAAACTTTTCATATTTAATCCTTTTTAGGGTTTAGGGTTCCGAACCAAAATGGTTTAAAAAACAATCTTTTAACAAAAAAGAAAAACCACCTTCAAAAAAACCGACCAAGAGCGTGTCGGAAACGCCCAGGATAAGGTTCCTAAGCCATCACGAAAAAGCCCTAGCATAGATACCTAATTTAAAAGGTATTTTCATCGCACTTATTCCAAACCAGTCTTAGCAGAGCCCTACTCTAAGCATGCTATACGCAGTGTGGGGTTTAATTTATACTGGTTATTGACATAGACAAACAATATAAGTTGCCTACTTATTCCTGATAGTTTTCCTTTTAAATTCACTGTATGTACTACTGCTCTGATTTTTTTCACGTTTCTAAATACAACAGTTTCTCTGGCAGAGGGGTGAGAAGGAGGGGGGGACACTTGATTCCGACTAAAATTAGCACTTCAAAGCTAAATATTTCGCAAACAAACAACTCAATCGGTTAAATGATCTTCCAGCACCCCAACATTTTTAAAAGACCTATCCAACGATACCGCACACTATGGGGTAGGCGAGAAATAAAAAAATCATCCCCACTTTACCGGCCTAGTGCAAGTCGGACTCGCGCACAAGGGTTCCGTAGAAAGATTTTAACGCTTTTCCCCAGTGTTTTAAATAGTCCAGTGTTAGCAGAGCCCTGCTCCTAAGCAAAATGTACGCAGTGTGTGGTCAACTTATATTGGTCTGCGAAATCTACAGACATACTAAAATTTTAAGATTTTGAGACTTTTCTTAGTGGTTGTGCTATAAGAGCTACCTTCTTACCAAATTTCAAGTTTCTAGGACAACTGGAAGTACCCTTTAGGTTTTCGAATTTCGGCAATTTGTATGGAAATAGCCTTTTTAAAGACTGTATATTTTGATTGCGTTGACTTAGAAGGTTGATTTTTTCACAGCTTCATTTCAATTCAATTTATTATATAATTAATATATTAATTTCAGCATGCTACCTCTACGCGTTCTAGAGAAAAAGGGTCTTGACAGACAGATAGACAGACAGACAGACAGACGGACAACAAAGTGATCCTAAAAGGGTTCCGTTTTTCCTTTTGAGGTACGGACCCTAAAAAGAATTTTGAAAATCGGTCCAAAATTGACAGTCGGTTAAAAAGGAACCCTTATTGTACGGCTCAGTCCGCCCGTCTGTCCGTCTGTCACAGCTGATTATGTCAGGAACTATAAATGCTATAGACTTGAAATTTGGAATAGTGTTAGATGATGGTTCCCCAACAATTTTGCGAGTAAAAAGGAGATAAAAATATTTTTATATAATTTTTGGCAAGGGGGTCTTAAAATTTAAAGTTGGGCTACCAGGTTGCGGATGATATCAAATGAAAGAGTTGTTTTGCTTGTCTCCGAAGTTTGAAAAGAGATTTTTTTTTAATAATTCTATGCTATAGAGGTTTATGTAAATATTACAGGAAAAATAAAAGGAATTAAAATGTTTATGTCTGTATATGTCAATGATCAATATAAAATGAACCCACATTGGGTACACTTTGCTGGGGGTCTGCTAACATTGGACATCTTAAAACACTCGGGGAAAAGTAGGAAAAATCTTCGCGGCTCGATTTCCCGTGATAGACGAACAATTTACATGCCTAGGAATGTATGGTACCCTCGATGCGCGAGTCCAACTCGCACTTGGCCTGTTTTTATATAGTTACAACCCAAACAGGCATACCTATAGACAAATCAATAATATTAATTCCAGTGTGACGTTGATTACATATAGGTGCATATGCATTACTTATTTAGGAGAAAAATGTGAGTATCTAGTAGATATACAAGTTACGAAATTCTATTCTAATTGGGATATAGTTCAAGTAAAAGTTGCCTGGTTTTACCTTGGTTTTAAAGATATTAAACTTTTTATGACTTCGGAAAACTTATCCGGAAAATCTATTCACACGTAACTAAATAAAAGGTTCCCATATAAATTATAACCTATCCAGTTTTTGTAATAAATACAAGGTAACACGGCGCTTTACTTACATTTAATAAATAAACAAAATCCGTCTTCTAGAGTACAAGGCATTTTTGTACCAATTTGAAATCTGTAGTTGTACTGGGAGAGCCATACTGTAGCTATTTGCTGCCGTACGAATGGGCCGGTCGTCCGGGGAAGTGCCACCCTCTCGCAGAAAATCAGCGTGAAGCAACAGCACCCTTGTTCCGTTTCGTTCGGTCAGAGAGAGCCGGAGGCCCGATCTCCCTCCCGCCCCCCCCTTTCCTCTATCCCTTTTCCTCCTTAAAGGCCGGCAACGGACTAGTGACTCTCTTGGGGTTGCTGGTTCTCATGGGTGGCGGTGGTCGCTTACCATCAGGTGACCCGCTTGCTCGTTTGACTTGTCTCCCTCTTTCAATAAAAAAAAGTCTTCATTAAAAATGCGACAACTCTTTGAAAGAGCACTGAAGGTTTCTCTATTTAAGGTTTTGGGTTTCCGTCCACCATGGCTCGTTTGATGGTATTAAAACTCTGAAACTTACAATTATTATTATTATTGTGACCGTGGCACCAAAAAATCTGACTCATGCAAGCACATTTTCTGAAGGTAAAGTATAAGTTGACTACTTATCTCGATAACCAAGAAACTTTTGCATGTCCTATAAATTCAATCAGGGTGCCCACATTAGATGACATAAACTGAGATGGTGATATCCACTACTTATCGGACACCCTTATGCAGGGTAAAATAGGTTTTCTATTTCTATAATGCAGCAGTCGAGCATACAATGGAAAATAGTCAGACGTGTTTTTATGTTACTAATATTATATTAAGACGTACTTATTCATCCTCATCCATCAGAACGTACTCATTTATTTAAGTATTATTGAAATCGGGGGCTTATTAGCGTTTATCAATAAAAATATAACATACATCAAAATAACAGTGAATATGAAACTAGCCATGCAGGCAGCCGTGATAAAATATATTTAAAAAATCTTAACGATTCACCCTGGGGTCAATTGAACAGTTTTCCGTACAAAATTTATTTAACCTTTGTAAGGCCTTTTCACAATTTATAAATTATGTGATCTCAATAAGCTTTGTAATTGGAGTTATTATTACGGGTCAGCTGCCCTAAGATGCCTCGGCCCTTTGTCCGGCGCAGTGGGGTCAAAATGGTCGGGGGTCAGCGATTTATTGCGTTTTCAGCAAACTTACATCCGTGACATTGTCGTTAAACCGCCGCTGCTGCGCCTCGTGGCGTTACGCTGCCGTTATTGGTCTTACTTGGATTCGACCTTCATTGGTGTTATTCTTTAAGGTTATTCACTATTGTTTCAGTGCCGAGATGTCAAATTCGACATTTCTTCTCTCAAACAGCCGTGAAAGTGACGCTGTCACCTTAGAGAGTAGCACCCCAGTATTTTTAATTCAGTGAATTAGGTGGCGGTTTGACTGGTACGATATTTCGGAAACCAACTTCACCTGGTACTTACAACGTAAAGAAGGCGAGAATATTCGTCAGCTTAACGCAGGCGCAGCGTAGGCTTCAAATGTTGCATTGTAATGTTGCCTCGTCGTAACATAACTTCTGTGTTAAAGTTTATATTCAGAATGATTTTAATATATCATAGGCTAAGCGACCTACACTTTAAAGATTCTGTAGGTATACCTATTGTAAAAAAAGTGTAATATAGTCCAGTGACCGTTAACCTCTATACTCGCCCGAAGCGTGCGACCTCTGAGCCGTTATGCAATTTATGTCCCGGCAAAATAGGATCTATTGACCCGTAACCTAAACATCTTTCCCATCTTTTGACATTCCAATACAAAGTAGTCCGTCTCAACCCTCAGCTTCCAACATAAATCTAAGTTCGAACATAAGAAGTTCGACATTTAAAAATGTGTCAAAATCGAAAGCAACGGCCACTGGATAAAGGCGGCCACATTTACGGATATATTTTATTTTATTTTCGCCAAAAATGTAACAATGTTCAATTGTTATCAGGGAAAAAGGGTAGGTTTTAGTAATCTTCTTAATGGCGTGTGTGAAAAGATTATAAATTAAGTTTCTGCAACAAATAAAAGTGACCCCTGGCTATTGTCCGGGTGTCAATATGTGTGACCGGCTATTGTCCGTGACCCCAGCAGGCTTAGCGCCAATTTGCGAGCGCTTCGGTTCACAGTCGTGATCGCCTCGACGTATCAGCGATTACATTTATTTTCTATGTATTTGATTTGCTTTACGATTGCAGGAAGTATGCATATGTATGTATTACGATTGCAGATGCATGTGGTATCAGTCGATCATCAACGGAAAACATTTTTTGATACAGATTCCCGAATTCCAAAACCATACCGACTGTAATTTTATCTTCGGATAACTAAGTTCAGTTTCTTTTATAGGACAAGGAACGCAAACCAACTAGTGAGTCACCTGATGATAACTGATCTCCGCTGTTCATAGATATGAGTATGCACACAACCTGTGGGGCTGAAGATGCGTTGCCAACCTAGAGTACAGAGCTAAGACGAAATGCTTCTTTATGCCGTTAGTTTTCCTATTAAAACAACCCAATGCACGTATCATCTATAGCATATTATTTACTTCGCATAAGTCGAGCCGTATTTTTCAGTATTTGACCCTGAATGAGAAAGCCGTGCATCAGCAATAAAATGCACTCAGCGATACACATTAAAATGGCTAAACTTTCATTGTTATCTTGACCCCCTTGCAAAAATAATGGTCGGGGGCAGTTAAATTAAAAATGGCTCAAAAATACCCCTTGACGGCTGTCGATTTATAGCTGGATGTATTCCATTTGCGAGTTAGTTTATTCAGTTTTCGCATAGTGAGGGGCGGGATCGTAACCGCTTTAAACCTATCTCATGCTTAAGTATATACGAGTATGTACCTGTACGAGTACGAATTAAACTGTTTTTAGGGCTCCGATTCCGAGCCAAAATAGTAAAGCCGGGCAAGAGCATGTCGGGCCATGCCTCGTGTAGGGTCTCTGAGATAAGACGAGCTTTAAATTAATAGGTATAGGTTTTTAAGAAGCGAACACAACACAATTATTTGAACAAGCTGCATAGACGAGTGAAGATCGATGAGTTTCTGTTACCCTATGGTTGTATTTTTTAACATGCTCACGTTTGTTCAAATATTGGTCATCATGTCGCCTTACGCTAGTCACGTCATTGGAAACTACACCTAAGCTAGTTCAGATAAATAGCAAAGTTTTCAAAATGTGTGGCAGCAAAGCTATTCTTTGCACCGAAGGCTTTTTATGCATTGCTTTTGTACATTTAAAAAGGACAAGGCGATTAGGAATGTCCATTTTGTCGCATTTTTTCGCTCTCAGTTGGAGGTGGTAAATGCCACAAGTGATGGATGAGCCGAATCGCACCTGCACGGTTTTGACTTGCGCTAAATGAATTGCGTGAGATTTCAATTGATTGTAATCACTAGAAGGAAGCTTTTAGGTACCTATACTTAATATTTACTTCTAAGATTGTCTTTGCAACCTATACTTAGTGAAACTAATGTAATTTAAGATGATTTATGAAAAACTGCTAGATATTTAGAGACACAGTTTTACTTTTCCTGTAAGTAATCTTTAATGTGCAAACAGAGCCGCTTCATATATTTGACCTAGTAAGCACCCACTTCTTTCAGACCCTGTTGCAATAAAAATAATCATATTTTAATTATTTTCTATTTGAAAAATACTTGGGTTAGCATTATCTAAAACTGTCTTAAATTACAAGTCGATAGCATCAGTACTTCACACCATAAGGATTAATTTTTACTATTTTAGTTCGGAACCCAAACAACATAAAACGACATGTTTTTAGATATAAGGATATTTGGTCCACGAAAATATGTGGGATTAGACAAAAAGTTTAAAATATTTTTTGTCTGTTACTCGTTCGGGCATTATCTGAATTGCTGTACTTATTTTTTTATTTTTACGATTTTCTCGTTAAACCTTACTTTAAAATTACACATTAAATACTCACGATACTGAAAAAGAGTACATAGAAATCCAGAAAAATATGACTAACCCCGGGGATCGAACCCCTGAGAGTTAGACTAACTTTGGTGCAGTTTGCACGTGACACGTAACATCAAGGATCCGGCAGGGTAATTGCGTAACTATTTTGACACTCGTCATTGGGTTGAAATGACAGTTTCCGATTAAAATTGTCAGCCCATACAAAAACTGTCAAAATAAACACGAAGATCCCGGGGTTAGTCGTATTTCTATGTATTCTTGTTTCATTAAGTACCTACCTATTTAAAGAATAATAACGGACTTTGCTTTTCTGCTTTATCTGGTCATTTGGTCAATGTTTGAGCTAATCAGGAGAATGCCAGATATTAAAACTAGACATGAATAACGTTAAAACATACATTTTTTTAACCTCCGGCGCAAATAAGTATCTGTATATGATGGACCGATTATGTAAAATCGAAAGCTAGTTTAATCGCAATTATTCTTAGCTAAGCTTAATCGAAATCGGTATAGCCGTTTTTGAGATATTGATCTTTGAAATTAAAATGTCGCGGGTTTTTCAACTTTTCGAGGTTGGTTAGGTGATGGTCGGTCGGTGTGTATTTGTATATGCTAAACAGCGTATTAACTGTTCGGTGTCGCGATTAAATAATGTTTTTATTAATTGATTAGTGAGTGTACTGTACAGTCAGCAGCAATAGTTGCTAAGCAACCGAAGCGGTCATAATGATCTGCAGAAGCTCATATTCGTTCATATATCGTATCAGAGCTGTGCTTAGATCATTGTGAGCGCAACTATTGCTGCTGATTGTACGAGAATTTATTTCGAAGAAAATACGCGAAAACAAGAGATTTGATCTAAATCTGCGCCGCGGTACCCACACGAGTGTGGTTCTGTTTCAACGCATCATGAATAAAACATGGCCGTTTGACAGGGGGCGCCAGGACCCGGGAGCAGGGGCCGCGTGGAGCCCAACCCTTTCCCTCGGTTACGCCGGAGATTTAATAAATGTGTTCCACTCGCCCCCATGTCCCTAAGTTTTTTGTGATACTTCACTAGCAAAGGGATTGCGAACTATGGGGACATTTTGAAAACGATAAGTTCTGATTATTATTTACTTGGGTAGCCAGCTAGGTTTCGATGAATTCTCGTTAAGAACTATGTGGTACACACATTTAAAAATAATGGACGCGATGGCAATAATTTTCGATTAGACAGTTCTTACAGAACTCACAAGTACATAATTAAGTAACAAACTGAGTTTCTGACAAGTTATCCAGGAACGGTGCTATTTAATTATATCTTGATAGACAACATAATAGAAAAAAAATGAGTAATGTAGAAGAGGCGGTAATGATTTGTAACAAACTACAATCAATCAATAAATCATCATTTATTTGTTAGAAAAGGGTGTGAATGTGAAGGTATTACATTTTACGGTTTTACATTAATATGTTCTCCTTATCTAGCTGTTCAGGAACGGCATGCAAAGATTTCAAATTACGTAGTATAAATGTCGAAATACTGATCTAAATCACTTTATAAAAAATTACATAATACAAATGTCAATAAATGAAACGTTCAAGATATTAGGTAAAATAATAGCATAAATAATGTCAACATAATTACTAGTAAAAGTAAGTTGGTTTCTTACCCAACTATTTCCGTTATACTTTATTGTTTTCCAGGATAATCGTGATGCTTGGATCAAACTCCAGTAGGTACCTACCTAAGTACTGTACAGTACACAGTCAGTCGTATACCCACTTGTGGTTGTGGGATTGTTTGCTAGATGCCTGCCTCGGGTCACATACAACGATACAACCCTTTAATCCAAATCTGCCCTTATGCTCGACAACAATGGATTATTTCAACACACTGTACTGTACCTATTACATCGTGTGAACTAGAGAAAATAATAATCGATAAGTACATTGAATTGAGTCTGTTCATATAACGTATTACTTTAAATACATATAAATATGAGACGACTTTTAACATGACGACTTCATCCATTAGAAAAGTTAAAAATCTCCCGACATTTTAATTTAAGAGTTCAGTATCTCAAAAACGGCCTAATCGATTTTGACAAAACTTAGCTAAGATCCATCTCGATTATACTATCTTTAAAAAAAAAACCGCGTACATTTGGGCCTTCCGTTCGGGAGTTATTAAACATACAAAAATATACCCATAGATCCATACATAGATACACAGGCCAAAGTCAAACTTACAACACCCCTCTTTTTAAAAAGTCAGAATGTTTGGTAGCCAAGTCGTTTTGCAGGCCGAGGACAAACCGAGCACGAACGTGAGCTCGGTAAGAAAATGATTATACTAATTTACCAACGTAAACAATCCCATCAGCAGAAGAATACGACATGATTTATGAAGCGAAATGACTCCGGATTCCCTTTTCATATAACAACTAGGAAACTTTCCCTTCTCTCCCCATAATTTTAGATTCCCTCTGAGGATATTTTTTCCTGCGAAGGTTAAAAAGGGATAGGTACTGTTAGAACGGGACGTCTATAAAATCCATACTTATAATATTTGCAGCCTCCGCACTCAGCACTCACACATGTTAGCCCCGATTTAGCACTCCTCGGAGAGTTTCGGACATTGTACATGGTGCTATAAGTTTTAATCGTCACTTTTCCATACAATCAGAGTATCTTAAGTTATCCATATAATTACCAAATGGGATAATATATGTTTCCGTTCAACTTTTGTCTTGTTTCTAGGATACATTTATGACGAAGCTAAACATACGAGTTAGTTAGTGTTAGTAAGCGAAATAATGTAGCAGCAATTTTCTTTTTCATTGACAGTAAATAGGAAGAGATTCTTTATGTATATGCCTCTATTTTTATTAATTCTGTAAATTTCGGAGGGTGTGAATTATCGAAAAATATAAAAACTGACCACGTAGGAGTCGGTTTTTGAACGCAAAAAGTTAGTACAAAATAAGCTGAACTATTTTTAACAAACTTTTAAGTACACACGGCACTAATGTAGCTATAAAGTAGAAATTTCGTAGGTGGCTGTCGAACAATTTCAATCTCGTCGTCGAGCAGTTTCTAGTACTTTGCGTCGGTCATATTCGTAATGTATTCAAGGAAACAATTAAAAATCTGTTAACAAACAAGCGTATCTATTATGCGGAACAAGAAAGAAAGTACACTTAATAAATAATAACGGTTCATAAAAATATTGAAAACCAGCACCTAAATTTCAATCAAAGCAGCTAAAGCTAAGTAACATTTTTAAAATGTCATTGACTCAGAATACCTCTGCTATAAAAAAAGAAAATTCTAAAGGTAGCCGATGCCGCTACCAAGTGAAATGTATTGTAATAAATTAATACTACCTACTTGTGAGTACCTTAGAAACAAACATATTTTAATAATTGTTTAGCTTGTAAAAACGGTGAGCCAAAATTTGTCAGCCTACTGATACAAAGTTGCAGTTGTAGCTAAAGTCACCCAATAAATATCTTAACACAAGTTAAAAACAAAAGAAAAACAGTTCTGCAATCCCTTTTGAGGCCAAATATAATTCTGCCGTAACATAACTTAACAATAACAAGACCCGTCTCGTTCTGTCACCTGGAGTAAAATTACAAAATTTTGGACAATGTTCGAGAGAAACAATTTAGTTGTTAATATTTGGATCACGCTGTAGGTCTGGCGGCCGCACACCAGCGCGCGGCGGCTCTCGACGCTAGGCGTCGCGGCGCTGCTGGGGAAAAAATGTACGATGCCATAAAAAATCACCGTCCATTCGCTCCCACAATTTTTACCCGTTTTTTCCCCTCGGAGGGTCGCCGGTTGTCATGGCAACGGGGTGTACGCCCCCACCTCACGTATAGATCCACTACATAAAAGCTGCGTCAATAATTTTTATGGCAAGTGAAAGCGTCGGATGGTTGAGCTTCTAGGGCTGGTTGGAAATTTCATATAACTTTTTGACGCTTTGAGAGAGTAAGGAGACATTATTTTTCAAAATTCAACTTTGCGTCTCCAAGAATGGTAGATTTATGCAATTACAAAAAAATTTTTTTTGAATATATTTATACTTCTAGGCAGGTAAAGTAGTCAACATATTTATTATTAGATTCAGTAGTCCTACTCGTAATGTCACATTTTGAATACGAATTCCGTGGTTTTTAGAGTTCTGCACCAATATGAAAGTCTGATGCTGTGGCAGAGAGAAATTCGCAAATTAAATACCATAGGTAGGTACACGCTAAAGAAATGAACTTAAGCATTACGATATTATATCATGTTGTTTCCATTAAGTAGTTGTACAAAGGCAAACAAACCGTCCCGGTAACTTAATATTTGGAAATCAATTATCCATAAGAAGTGTGTATTAGCTAGCTCCGGAAAATAGCGGGATTAGGAAAATAATATACGATCTCCCAACTCCCATTTGCAATTGCTTTGAGTTCAGTGTCGTGTTTCAGCCGACTTACCTAGGTCGCAGATAATACGTGCCAACCCACAAGGACGCGAAAAGTATAATTCTACCTTATGTAAAGGTATGTATTAAGATAGGTACAGTCGAGTATATTAATTCCCGCCCCACCGTGGAACCTTTTCACAGTAGACGTCATAGAGACATCGCATTGCTTTGCAAGGAAAATCGTTATGACTTTTACTATGAAAATGTTCTATGGTGGGTCAGGAATAAAATTCCTTGACTGTACTTACTTTTTTTTTGTAGGTTGATACAGTATTACGAATCAGCGTCGTATGGATTTATGAGTGGACATGCAGCTGTCATGATCATGATCATGATTGTTGGTTTAACTTATATAATTATTATTATTATATGACAACCGAATAGCCTAGTGGTTGGAGACCCTGACTATGAAGCTTGAGGTCCCGGGTTCGAATCCCGGTCGGGGCAGATGTTTGTATGATGAATACGAATGTTTGTTCTCGGGTCTTGGATGTTTAATATTTATATAAGTATGTATTTATCTATATAAGTTTGTTTATACGTTGTCTAGTACCCATAGTTCAGGCTTTGCCTAGTTTGGGACTAGGTCAATCGGTGTCAAATTTGTCCCATGATATTCATTTTATTTTTTATATTGGAGATTGTTCTTTTTTTTGTAAAAAGCTTACTTAAGTAATAGTTTACAAAATAATTAATAGTGACATTTTAAAGATTCCTTCATTCAGGGTCAGTAAAGCACGAGTATCGCTCGTGCAGGACTGTTGTGGTATTTCATTTGAAGTAACGTTAAACATTTGCTAGTTTACATAGATGCCAGATAATAAAATAAAAAACTGGGCCACTATACCTATTATAATTTTCATCATAATCAATGTCTGTGGGCTTGCACATGCCGTAGTAAGTTTTCTTTACATGATTTATTTGAAACTCCCTCAGATCACCCATCATCCAGAGAGAGATCTGATTAAGTATATGCAATTTCATATTTGCATATGCATTTTTCCATGGTCATCGATCATTGCATATTATGTTGTTACGAGATATTTTCGCTATAAGTATCTGAAATATTTCCGGGTAGAATTATTAATTAATGAACAAATTAAATCTTACGTTTTAGCCGGTCTGTCGGTCAGACCGACTAATTGAATGGTCCTTCAAATATGACTATTCAAATACTGACAGTTATGTTATGAGTACCTCGGAGAAGAACGGTCTTTTTTCACTTAAAAGAAAACATTTTTGAGTGATTGAGGGCACAACTTTAGTCTTGATTGTTAACGGCTAAAAAATAATACAGAATGTTAAATAATTGTTATTTTATTCTAACGTATTAAAATTGTATGTGATTTTGAAATATAATATAAAGACTACTATTTTTATTACTAAATGTTGCATATTTTGACACATACCTAATACATATGTATAAGGTAACTAAATATTAATAAACAATTTTGATACTCGTAGATTCAATATTTTGACACTTCATGCATATTTCAAGCTTTTTATGTTATAGACAGGGTGCTCGTGAGGAAACAAAATAATTTTGCCAACTTGTACCTGACGTGTACGTGTAGGTGAGGTCCAGTGAAACAATACCTTACAACGTTTGTAATTGTTAACTATTCTATTCTATATTTATTATTTTATTATCAATATATACTTACATATCAAACAGTACTATGACTGACTGACTGACAGACAACGCATAGCCTAAACCACTGGACCTAGACACCTGAAATTTGGCAAACATAAACTAGAGGTGCACTAAGAAGGAATTTTTCGAAATTCCCACGGGATAGAGAACTATAAATTTTTAAATATTTCACGGGGCAAAGCCGTGGGCCATAAGCTAGCAAATATATATATACACAGATAAAGAAACTTCCTTGTCAGGCATAAATTGTTTCAAATCAGGATTTACGTAAAACGTGCAATCGGAACTACGTACTCATGATTTACCGGCTTGATCTCAAACTACGGATTATTTCCGTGGCGTTAACAATTTTTAACAAAATCATTCGATTAAAGTCGCAGTTCTTCCTACTGTTAAATTACTATGAAGTTCAAATGCAAAATTTCAGATGGTGTCATCCCTTTCAATATCCTTTTTTGCAATATTGGCGTGAGAAGGACGACAGGATTCATAAAAAGATAACAATAGTATATACAAACAAAGGCACAATTTTGCCACCAAGTTCTATGCAGTGGTTAGTAAAATACCCCCCACAGAGTATTTTATATTCACCACCACAATTATGCATACCTAGTAGTATTTGTTTATGAAAATTAAAAGCAAATAGAGTATGTAAACGAATAGGCGGGAGTAGGCAAACAAGTCTCATTCAACACAAACAGCAACGAAGAAGAAGTGGACAGAAGAGTTAATATTACGTGGAAGAAATTTTGGACACAAAAAGAAATCCTCAAAGGAGACTACAGCCTAGAACAAAAAAAATCATAATAGACACATGCCTCCTACCAAGCTTAACATATGGAAGTCAAACATGGGTCTATACAAACAAAATAAAAAATAGGCTAACAACCACACAAAGAGCGACGGAGAGAAGCATTTTAAAGATAAGGAAAATACAAAAATATAAGTAAAAAAACCAAGCTAACAGATGCTTTGGAATATGCTTTAAAACAGAAATGGCAATGGGCTGGACACATAAGTAGGCTGAAAGACAAAAGATGGTCGATAGAAGTAACAAAATGGAAAGGAACGGTAGGAAAACGACATGTAGGAAGACCCAAAAGATGGTGGGCTGATGACATAAAAGCAGTTGCAGGAAACACATGGATGGAAATAAGCCAGGACAGAAAGAGATGGAGGAGGCTTTTACCCGAAAACAGTCAGATTTAATAAAAAGATCTGATTTTACTTAATTTTTATTAACAGTACTAACAATTAGTCAAGTAGCAACAAGATGAAATAAACTAAACACTACTAACACTCACTTGACATTTGAAATGAAATTTAAAATGTAATTTTATTTCATTCAGAATAAATAAATCTTTAATTAATAAATAAATATAAATATGGTAGTATTTGTTGTTGTTTGTACTATTAGAGGCCTATTGTCTCTTTTCGACTCCTTTAAGTAGAAGAAGACTCCCGCTTGTAAATTGTAACTTATGATTTTAAGAAATATACTCAAGGATTCCAAACTGGGATTTGAATCCTGTACCTATTCGCTAGAAAGGCAAGTGTAAACACATTTTATAAAATAAAGTAAATAAAATAAAAACTGATGACTATAAAATTTGTGGGTATTTCTTTATTAATACACTTGATAGTTAAAAAGTATCATTATTCATTAAAAATCTAAAATCATCAAATTAACGATACTCAAACTTGAGAAGGGAAACAAAATGCGAGTCGGTAACCACGGATGCCGTAGCCCCACAGAACTAAGGTTCTTTTTTTGCTATAAAAGTAAAAAATCTTCAGATACCTCAATCCTTCTTTTTAGGGAAAAAAGTTTCAAAGTGGGATCCATTTTTTCGATACATAAATTTAACCGTATACGAATTTGACTGCTTCGTTCAGCTGGCCTGTTTTTCAGACGCTGAGCGGTTTCCGCGATTCTTTGGATCAATCGCTTTCCCTTGAAAATATTATTGTATATGGGTAATTGGGTATATCGCCACCACGTATACAAACATTTGTTTTCTCTTGAATTAATTGGTTTTAGTATTCCGTATTTTTCATAGCTCCCCACAGATAAAAATCTAAAGGGGTTGTATCTGGAGATCTTGGAGACCACTATATTGTTTGAGACCCCCGACTAATCCAACGATCTGGAAACTCTTGGTCAAGATAGTCCCGGATAATGCGACCATTGTGAGGGGGTGCTCCGTCGTGTTGGTTTGGTACCACATTGAACGTCGAGTTTTCAGATCGATGTCGAGGGTATTCAAATATTTTCGCCAAAATTTTGGTAGGGTTCCGCATTTAATAAAGCAGGAAATTCTACCGGCCCTATCAATTTATCGTCAATAATGTCTGCCCTGGCTACATATGTAAGTATTAATATTGACAGCAGAATTTATACCTGTGCGAGGATTTCCTGGGTGCGTGGGGCTCTTCTTCCATCTACATTATGGAAGTTACGTGAATGAAATATACAAGGTCAGGAATATTGAGCTTCATCAGTTCATAAAATACTTTTATGGAAATTGGGGTTCTCAACAAGTTTTGCATTATTTTTTTGGCAATATACAATCCTTCAAAACCCATCGTTATCGATGAGCCCCTGAACTTTCCTGAGGTGGAAAGGATGCAGACCAAACCTTTTTCAACACCTACACACGGCCCTCTTATTAACCCCACACATAATACCTAGACTTCGGGTTGATAGAGCCTTCCTTCAGTAGCGGCATTCATTCCCACATCGCTCGCCCGCTCAGAGTTGTGTGTCCGAATTCCTCTTTTCTTTAGCTGCCGATACATATCCGTGAATGTCGAATGACAGGGCACACGCCGATTCGGGAATCTTCTCCGATACTCCTCAACGTGAAACGGCCCGCATAGAGTTACTTCATAGACCACATTATGTAAAAATTACATCTGCGACGTGGTGTGGCGGGAATGTACCTACGTGGCATTGTCAGTACTTGCAAATTTTTGGAAATAAAGCCGTTTTTGTCATATGCAATGCAATGAAAAAATTACAATTGATCAAGTCATAATTTTGTAAGTGTCAAAATGAAAGAAACTACAAACACTGTGTACAAACATCAAAATCTGCTACCGATTTGCAGCTAGCGATCCAAAAGAGACTAATGATCTAATTTTGGCTAAAGATAAAAATTCTGATTCTATTGATAGGCAGGCATAAACTATATCGTCAAACATTGTAAATAAGTCTTTGAATAATAATATCTTTATAGTTAGCTGAAATAATTACAATGATACCTAGCTGTCAAACTCCATGGATTATGATACAGAAATGGCTAGCCACTTAGAAATTCCCTTCAAGTGTGTTTAAATATACTACTCTTTGTATTTGAGAAAATGATTCGGATACGTCACATTGCTGCGACTGATTTTAACGACGACGAATTTAATAATAATACATACTTTATTTACATAATGAAAGCAATTCACAATGACATTAAATCTAACCTTCTGGTGGAGGTGGTTGGCGGGGGAGGCGACGATGTACTGCAATGCTGGTAATTTTTTACGGTTTCTGAACGCATTATAGAGGACTTATGATATGTGTGTAGATAAAAGTTCATTTCACAACCAACGTTTCATATACTATTCATTTCACAAATATGTTGTTGCAAAAAATGCTCATTTTATAAATAATTACTCGACAAATATACATTTAGAAACTTTGACGCTTGACAAACATGTGGAAAGACAAATTATTATTTTAAAAATGTTTATTTCACAAATAAATCGTTTTTAAAATCGGTTATTTTGCAAAACGTGAATTGGTAAACATTGTTCCGTAAAAATTACTTATTTGTAACGAAACGCAGGGCGGCATGAAATTTATACTCGAACTCCGTAAGTTTATAGCACCTTGTTTATTGATTTCCGAATTGGACTTCTAAGCTGGACTTCTAAAATTTTCGAGCAAATGTGTTGAAAAATATTATACTCAACCCCAATTTCTGGACGGTGTCGACGGAGCTCCGCTTCGCGGAGCTCCTATTCCGCGTGCTTGAGGCGCGTCGCTCTTGACGGAAGTCTAACCTAACCTAAACCTATTGTAAGCCCATTCATTCTCTCCGTCAGTCCATCTGTTTGTCCGCCCGAACGTCCTTAAAAGGGCTGGATCTTTTAAAAGGTAACGGCGATTTAATATACTTTATTTAAATAAAATAAAATCAGTGACTAAGTAATATACCAAACGTTGATAGGTGATACGTTAGTTGACTATTTGATATCGTTAAAAAATAACCTATTTGACAAATTATACAATACTAAATGAAAATTTGTTAAGTTATTATTCGATAAAATAAATTATTTGCAAAATCAGTACTTGAATAAAGATAATTTTAGGAATGATGCATTTGTCAATCGTTGGTTGTGAAACGAAAATTTGCTAAATGACTGGCGACAAAGTGATAGGACACCATCACAAGTGTGCTGTAAAAACTGGAAGTGCTAATCCAGTTCAGCGGTCACGGATTACAATGAAGTACCTACTCGTAGCAATGAGAAGCGTATTGCCATACCTGCGAGTGATTGTAGTGTAATAAATGAATAATTTGATTAATGATTGTGTTTATTACTTTAGGAAATAAATAACAACAAATAGGTAATAATAAATAAAATTATACTTAAACACCTAGTTACTAGTAAAAACACTAGGTAACGAACAATGTTTAGTATCATTGTTTTAGTTTTGTTTTAACTGGATAATGTCGTCCACGATCACGATAGCAAAAAGCTACAGCCATAGTTAGGTATTCGATTCGACCATTACTTAAACTTATCTAAATTTTTAGCCGTGAGCTTAATGGAAACAGTTTTTATAATTTGGATTTTGCAATTGAACTTAAGATACTACATAATTACTTAATTCTGAACTTAGGAAGAAAAATACCATAACGATTGACACATAAATAGTAGTTTATGCAACTGTTACATGATGAGGGACCTTAAAACACAGTGTTTTAAGGTCTAATTATGTAGAGTTGCAGACATTACTTTATCTACACATATATTATAAGTACTCCAAGACGGTTTCAGTAGCCGAAGGCATAATAAACCTGTCACGAATTTGAGTCTTTTTTATCATAAACAAACATACTGAGCTGATGTTTCGTATCGATATATTTTTTTAATTGACACCTATTGTTTTATTGAATTGGGTTTTGAAGATAAAAACTGACTGTCGTCATGATGGTCATTACCTACGGCTTTTGAACGCATAATAGAGGACTTATGATACGTGTGTAGATAAAGGTGATTTTGTTTACACTACACTGGAGATGTTATAAAGGCTGATTTCAGCTTACTTTGTACGACATTTAGTTCTTAAATATAATCAGGAATACCCTAATGAAATTATTTGGATTCCTCACGGGCATACAAAACCCAGAGCTTAAAACTATGGTATGTAACAAAAACCATACCTAAGTACTTTATTGTGTATCGATACATTCAGTAAAATATGATAAGTACCGCCCCTTTGAAAAGAACACTCCTCTAATACGAACATACCTAAATTTAACTATAAAGAACACACTGAAATAAAAAACACCCCTCGACTTTTTTACGTGAAATGCCTTGCGATTGGCTGCTCGGGCTATAAAAAAGATAAAGACGCGTGTTACGTGCGCACGCGCTCCGCCATTCAAATTCAAATAGGGAACGCACGCGCTCATGTGCCGCGAGAGTGCAGGGAGCGGCCACTTATTATTACAAAGAAACCAAAATAAAGCTGCCCCTCATGCTACCACGCATCCCCAAGTAAAATGACTGCAGAAGATTGAACGTCGAGTTGTTTCGGGGATCGCGTTAAATTGGACTGGGCGCGTAAAAATACTCGCGTGCTGAGAAAACCGTAAAATAAAATGTAGGAAGTATTTTAAAAATAGAAATGTTGTTGCTCCCCTTCCGTGCTAGGGGAGTGCTGGCTTGATATATTACTAGAGTTACTTGGGATTTTAATAATACGCAGCGTGTGTTGGTTTACTGAGGCCTTAAGATTTGTCAATATGGCGTTTTGTGGGAGCTATTTTAGACTGGTCACGTGTCGGCTTACTGCTACTTAGTTAAGTTGTACTAATTACCGCATATGTGAATTTAATCTGAACAGAATCAACAAATTGCCTGATGTAAAATAATTTAATTTATGATTTCCGGTGCCTTTAGATTTAATTTTGTCTAGGCACTGTCTGAAAGAAAAGTTTTAAACAGAAAATGATCCAATAAGAGCAGTTTAATACAATAACTCTGCCAAGGAAACGAGACTCATTATAACAACCAGGCGATAGTGTGTGTGAATTGTGTATAGTTTAAACTTTTAGAAGTGAGCCGATTCAATTAGCAGCAATCACAATGGCATTATGTCTATACAATGGTATCATCTGTTTTTGTTCTCGTAACCGCAAACCAGTTACCAGCTTACAAAAAGGGGTTGAACACACTTTGCTTGTATATTGTAATTTCAACCTTATTCCATGTTGAGTAGGTTTAAATTGGTATAAGACGAAAATAGCATATTCAACACTTGTGTATTTTATAATCACCCTAGCCATGACAGGGATGTACTCGTATAAAATAAAGAATGTAAAACTCGAGTTTAGACCTCTTTAAACGCACTCAACGAGGAATACGGTTAAATTTTAATATACAAGTAAAGTAGTTCTAACCTTTTTTGTAAGTAACTGGTTTGCGGTTTCGAGAACAAAAGCAGATGACACCATTGTATAGACATAATGCCATTGTGATTGCTGCTAAGTGGATCGGCTCACTTCAAAAAAAATTACTATACTGACTAGCTATGCAACATGTCAGCGGCGCGGCATAGCAAAATGTCTTGCTTTTGGCATTTACGATTATCTTGCGTTTGTAATTACATATTGGTTTAGTTTAGCCTTTAGAGTACTTTAGTATTAATAACATTACGTCAAGTCGGTATTCAGGGTTAGGCTCAAAACCTATAAGCGGTATAAGCCAGAAAAATATGTTCCAAGCAACCATGTCATCGACTTTAGTGACTAGAAAATCACCATGGGTCATTTCCAGAACCGTGCGTGTATGAGTTTTATAAATCTTTTAATGATTTTGGAACTAAAATAGAGGCCATGGTTAATTATAACATATTTTTATGTCTCATAGTTTCTGAGTTCGCCATACTGACTCAAATAATGGTCCACTGTATACTTGACAGCAATGCGTATTCTGTTTTCGTTCATTCTTTCCTTCTGATATAAACCTACGTTTAAGAATAAAAACTTCCAAGAGCGTGTCGGACACGCCCAGGGTAGGGTAGATACTTAATTTTAAAGGGAAGTCTAAATTTTTTTAAATGAGCTCATCCACTTAGCAGCAATCACAATGGCATTGTATCTTATACAATGCTATCATCTGCTTTTGTTCTCGTAACCGCCAACCAGTTACTTACAAAAAAGTTTAGAACTACTTTGCTTGTATATTGAAATTTCAACCTTATTCCATGTTAAGTAAGTTTAAAGTGGTCTAAGACGAAAATTGCATATTCAACAATTGCGTATTTTATAAGCACTCTAGCCACGAGTGCCACGACAGGAATATACTGGTATTAAATAAGGAATATAAAACTCGCGTTTAGACCTCTTTATACCCACTCAACAAGGAATAAGGTTGAAATTTCAATATACAAGCAAAGTAGTTCTAACCTAAAATACCTATGCAACGATATCCCACACTATGGGGTAGACGAGAGAAAAAAAATTCATCCCCACTTTACGTGTTGGGGAGGTACCTACCTCAAAAGAATTTTTTTTCCAATATTTTATTCCAGCACTTTTTCAGCCTAGTTAATATGTATGTCCATGCAATATTACAGCTTTCTAATAATTTAAGCTAAGCCGCGGAGAGACAAACGGACATGAAACTATAAGGGTTCCGTTTTTGCCATTTACTTAAAAAAGTCTAAAAACCCTCTAAATTTCTATTTCAAAGTCTATTTTATAGGCAAACCGACTTTGATTAAACTTAGCTAAGAACTATCTTGATTAAAATCGGATAACCCGTTTAAGTGCTACGATTACGGTGTCACAGGCAGACAGATGTATACACAAGTCAAACTTAAAACATCCCTCTTTACATAAAGAGGGATACATGTCGACGGTTAAAAATAAGTACTCAGCTTTAAATTAGGACTCAATTTGAGGAAGCATATTTGACTAAAATTACTTGACTTATTTACTATTAATTTCAACTAACCTACTAAGACGCCCACTAAACAAATCCAGTTGAGAAGAGCCAGAATATGTAACAATTTAATTATCATTACTCACACGATCCTGAGCCCGGTTAAAACCGTCAATTTATTATTATGGACCCGTATCCAATTTAAAACAACGCGCGGGCGAATGGAGCCATTAGACACGAGGGGGAAACATACCTACATTGTTTTGAAACGGAGAACACGAGAGGGGAATCTTTGCGGAGTAGAAAAAACAGTTTAAAAATAAAACGAAAATTTATAAAAGGGAGGGCGCGGCGCGTGTCATGGCCGCTTATTTATTCCCGCGCCAGTTGCTCAGCTGCCGGCTGCCGCTGCCGCTGCCGCTGCCGCTCCTGCCGCGTACGACCAATATGCCATATTTAAAAAATACCAGTACGCATTCCTCACCTCGCACCTCAAGCTTCATGTTTTTGCTTGTCTTCACCTCGCCACATCGGCTAAAAATATCTAAGCACTAAAAGAAACTTATTATAATGTCCGAACATGGTTACCTGGGCATTTAACAGGAACATCCTTGTATGTTCTAAATTATAGTACCTATACAATTATTACGAGGAAACATTAGACAAATTTCTAATTAAATGTATTATAATATTTTGGGTAAGTAGTTAATTAGTTGTAAATTCTGACCCAAACGACCTGCGTCATCAGGTTTAAAAAATTATTAAAAGAAATGATAGGTATATGACTGTCAGATCGAAGACAGGTACCTACCTATGTTTTGTTTGCCGTGACTATCTAGCAGGTCAGCTGTTTTATTACGACCGGAAAATTCTAATATTTATTTAATGGCGGCTTAATTGCTTGGCAAATTATTACATCTTTAATTTTTTTCGACCTCAAAGTAACATTGGAAGGTTTTTAACGAATATGGATTTATAGAACACCTCAAAATGGTGGCAATTCCTATTAAGCATATTTTGCCACGCCTTCTCTCGCGATTCAAGGGCGGAGTTTAGCTTCGAAATTATTATATTTAACAAATATTCTAATTTTACAAATTAAAAATTACAATACGACCAAATGGTCGTAAATACTTCAACACTGTTACGTTTTATTGTCATTAACTTAAAACTATTCGGAGCATTTTATTGATAACAAACACCCGCATAAGTAACATTAACCAATAAGAGGTCAGCCGTGATTTAACAAAGCATCGTCGATTTTTGTTCACGATAGCAAATTAAGCGATAGTGATGACCACGAAGAGATTTCCGAGATAAAATCAAAACCATTATAATGAAATCTAATCGATTAATATCTATTCGAAACTTCGTTGTTATTAACAAATGTGTAGGTACGTTACAGTTTCAGACCATGTTTTGTCTAGTTTTGGCGATAGGAGTTAAGTTCCTAACTCCCCTCTTCAGCGAATGCTTTTTTTAGGGTTCTGTAGCCAAACTGGCAAAAAGGAACCCTTATAGTTTCGTGATGTCCGTCTGTCTGTCTGTCGGCCTGTCTGTCCGCGGCTTAGCTCAGAGACTATTGGTACTAGAAAGCATACATATAGATATTAATTAGGCCGAAAAAGTACTGGGAAAAAAATCTTGAAAAAAAAACTTTTTTTTGGGGTACCTCCCCTACACGTACAGTGGGGATGATTTTTTTTTCTGGCCTACCCCATAGTTTGGGGTATCGTTGGGCAGGTCTTCTAAAAATATTGGGGGCGCTAGAAGATAATTTTTCGATCGAGTTATTAGTTTGCGAAATATTTAGCTTTGAAGTGCTAATTTTTATTGGAGTCAAGTGTCCCCCCCCCACCTCTACCAGAGAAACTACTATATTTGGAAATTTGAAAAAAATCAGAGCAATAGTGCTAAGATAAGTTAGGCTTTACAGGTTTGCGAGTAATAGTTAATTATATTTATCTATGTCAGAAACCAATATAAATTGACACCACACTGCGTACAGTTTGCTTAGGATGGGGGCTCTGCTAACACCGGTTTCGAATAGGTGTGATGAAAGTACGTTTAAAATTAGGTACCTATCTATGGCAGGACTTTTTCGTAATGGCTTAGGAACTTTATCCTGGGCGTGTCCGACACGCTCTTGCCCGGTTTTTGGTACTAATGACATGGTACATTAAGCCATCGCGGGAAACTGAATCGGCGTTTTATTTAAATACGCACTTCGTCTGACTGTACACATCGGCTGTAGGTATTTATTTATTTGTGTACCGTCTCTAATATGCGGGGTAGCACATTTTATTGACAAGAAAAACTGCATACATAGGTTTAAAAAAACAATACAATATTCAAAAATTTTTTTTGGTAATTATTTTACCTACTATTGCGAGAAAAAAAATGGTCGTAATTTTGAATATTTACTTATTATATTTACATATTAAATGTTATTTCTTTCTTTATTAAAGGATATGAAATACAACGCATTTTATTCATTTTAGATATCATGTTTTATAGTAACATTTACTGTGCCCTTAGTGTAATCAAAAAGCACAAAATACGTCTCGATCGCGTATGCGTTTAAGTGTCAAATAGTATGAGAATTGTTAAACGCGAATGCGATCGAGACGTATTTCTTGGCCTGGTCGCCGATTACACTAGACGCTCTGCTTATGATCTACACAATCGATGTCGAAATAGAAATACTTTTAAGTAAGTTTTATTTTTCAATACGACCGGGTTCGTTACCCGAACAGGACAAGTTTTTCTTTTCAATCCATGTAAGTATGCAGTTTTTTTGTCACTAAAATCGATGACATGGTTCCTAAGAATAGATCTTTGTACTCGTATGTCTTTGCCCTTACTGACCGATCTAAGTGTATCATCCTGTTTAGATAATATTTTTGTAATTTATCTCGAAATAGTGTACCTACCACCGAAAAATTTGCTATATCTATCCGTCGTTAAGTCAACATATCCACATAAATATTTAATTGATATGATATGTCTTATTGTAAAGTGCCGGTCAGCTAATTGGCGACGAGTTCTATAGGTACAACAAAATATGTAATGTGCGTACCTAAATAAAACACGGTAACCAATGTTTTGTTTTTATTCGTACCCTCTGTGGTATTTAATGATACGTTTAATTTTATGTGCTTAAATAATTGAACGCAAACAAATTTTTGAATAATTTATGCCTGTTTTATTCGTATCCCAACAGATAAGTACGTGTTGCGGTTTTCCTCTGAGCTAAGTTTAGCAGTTCACTGCTGTGATTACGTCGGAAACAGACTATCAAATATCATGGACAGGATATAAACAACACTGCCAAGTTAGGTAATGCCAAATATTCGAGTCAAATAATTAAATATCTAAGTTATTGTTCATTTTGCGTTATGTTTGCAACTTATACGTCTTTCCTTAAACAACAAGAATCACTCAAAAAGTACAAAAACTCCTCTTCAGCTGTGCGCCATTAAGCAGAAAGGGGGGCTTTAGGGACACATCTTTTTACAATAGCCCCTAAAATGACCAGAAAAAAAACTCTTTTTACGTACAATGGAGCTCGTGATGCGAGGGTGGACGATCAATGATCGAACTCCGAAAAAAACTGTCCTAAAATAATTGTAAATTTTCTGGAAAGAGATTTATGTAGTCAGTAGCCATTGTGGTGGAATGTTATCGTCCACTAAGCAGTGTCCGGTTGCAGATGCGACCTAATAAAAAATACCCTGATCCGTCGTAGTTCGGATATTTTTTAACTTATTACCGACACCGACCCTTCTACCATTCGCAAAATTTTGGAAGTACTTTGTCAGCATATCTTTTGTGAAACATCAAATTGGAAATAAGTTTGGTAGGTACTTAACGTACATTAAGACTGAAATTCGGATATTCCCTTTGAATCGACGACAAACATCATCGAATTTCATTTTATCGAAAACGATTTATAGATTTTTCAGTTCCTATAATTTCTTTAGAAGTAATTAAAGTGGTTTCATCCTAATCCTAACTAATATTATGAATGCGAAAGTAACTCTGTCTCTCTGTCCCTCTGTCTGTCTGTCTCTCTGTCTGTCTGTTTGTTACCTCTTCACGGGAAAACCGCTGCACCAATCTAGATGAAATTTGGTAAGAAGACAGTTTGAATATTCAGGAATAACATAGGCTACATATTCGGGAAAATCATACAGTTCCCGCGGGATAGCGATAACCGAAATCTACCCGGACGAATTCGCGGGCTACAGCTAGTACAATATGAATACTTAAAATGTATATACAAATTGTAACAGTCAGCACTGTAATTTGGAATTCTGAATTTAGTTTGAATTTTATATTTTATACTTAAGCAAACACATAAATTATTTTTTCTACTCCTGTATTATAATCTGTCACTTGAATGGTAAAAAAGTATACAATAATAACTAATGTTATAAATCTGTTTCAAGTTCTATGATCTAAGGTCAAAATTCAGTAACATAATAACCCATACTAATTTGATTAAATTACTCTTATTGAGTAAAATAATAGCATTTGAAAAAATAATACTAAGTTCGATTCTGATATCGAGTTTTTTTAAACATGCATGTGCGTCGTGATTGGTTACCTTAACATTAATGAGAACAGCTGCAAACCAATCATAACTGACTCTGCTCTGTGTGATCTGGGCCGTGTTTTATAAAGCTACAAGTTACAATTTACAAGCGGAAGTCTCATTTTATCATCTTTTGTTAGAAAGAGACTTCCGCTTGTAATTTGTAACTTGTAGCTTTATAAAACACGGCCCTGCTGGTCTGTGGTACGGAGATGCAAATAAAAAAAAAACCAGCCAAGTGCGAGTCGGACTCGCGCACGAGGGTTCCGTACAAAGATTTCCCTGCTTTTCCCCAAAGTTGTCCAGTGTTAGCAAAGGCCTGTTCCTATATTTTGCTTATGGTATTACTGCCATCTAGTGGCGAGTAGACGAACAAGCGTCAATAAGTTTGAGTTTGAAAAATGATCTCGAGGCCGCGCGGCATCCACAAAGTTCTCCTATTCGACGCTAGATGTCGTTAGCAGTGGTAAACAGTGTATATTGGTATGTGACATACACAGCAGACATAAAAATTTAAGATTTTGAGACTTTCTGAGTGGTTGTGCTATAAGATCTACCTTCATACCGAATTTCAAGTTTCTAGGACAACTGAAGGTACCCTTTAGGTTTTTGGGATTTCGGAAATTTGTACGGAAATAGCCTTTTTAATGACTGTATCTTTTGATTGCGTGAACACAGACGGTTGATTTTTTCAGATTCAAGGGACCGCAGGCTTGAGTATTTGATATTTATTTCAGCATGCTACCTCCACGCGTTCCAGAGAAAAAGGGTCTTAACAGACAGACAAACTGACAGACAGACCGACAGACAGACATACAGACGGACAACAAAATGATCCTGTAAGGGTTCCGTTTTTTCCTTTTGAGGTACGGAACCCTAAAAAACGAGTCAGCTGGTTGAATTTTAGTGTTAATGCCAAAATTGTAATTAGCTTATCGGATTTATTTTGGTTAAATAGGTAAATGAAATTCTAAATCGGCACAGAGTGACGGAAAATATGCTGCCGGAAAACTTCATGAAATGGTGAATTGAAAAAAGTGTTACGTCTTTTTCGGAAAGTATGTACTTACTTTAAAATATTTCTTATTTCTACAACGAAGTCGTAGAAAAAGTAATGTATGCAACGGTACATAACTGGTCATTATACACTCGTGTGATTTATTATAAAAACTCGCCCTTCGGGTACGTTTTATAAACATACACACTCATGTAATGACCTTGGTTATGTTACAGTTGCATAAAATACTAATGATTATGTAAGCGGCCAGCTGCGCGCTAATGTTAAAATTTAGATTCATCAAAAACATGAATATTTAAAATTTTATGGTTAAATTTGCTTTGGTTTTGCTTTGTTTGTGGCACAAATGAATTCGAGTTAGAATTTTAGACTATTCTATTCATATGTCAAATAAGGGCTTGTTGTATAGAATAGATTTCTTTTACACCGTTTTCAATAGTAGTTTATGCTACTGTTACATAATGAGTGTTTTAAGGCCTAATTATGTAGAGTTGCATACACCGTTTTCAATAGTAGTTTATGCTACTGTTACATAATGAGGGTCCTTAAAAAAAGTTTTAAGGCCTAATTATGTAGAGTTGCATACATTACTTTATTTACGTACTATAAGTACTCTAACATGGATTCAGAAGCCTAAGCCTCAGGCTTAGGTAAAAAAACAGTCAAATTCTTCATAGGTTTAGGTAGGCCTTAGGCCCTAAGGCCTAAACCTATCAAGTATTTGACTGTTTTTTTTAATCATAGACAAGACAAACATACCGAGCTGACGTTTCGTATCGACTATTATTTAAATTGAGGCCCATCTTTAAATTTTATTGGTTTTTGTAGATGAAAACTGATTGTCGTAATGCCCGTCATTACCTACGGTTTCTGAACGCATTATAGAGGACTTTTATGATATGGGTGTAGATAAAGGCCTTTTCAAACTTAGGCACCCCGACACACACAACATAAAATTTGGTAGCTCTACTTAATTGGCAGTTACGTTTTTTTGAAAATTAACATCACGTGTCGTATGTCGGGCTAAACTCGACTTATATACGTGAGTGATCCGTTTTTATTTCACTATGATTGAGTCTCACGGTAGTTTCATGTTAAAAACGTATCGTAAGTTTGATTTTTATAATTTAGACTCATCATTTATTATGCGAAGTCGAACATGCTTTTTCCTAAGGAATCTGGTAATAATTAAGGATATGGAAGGAAACTGTTTTTAAACAACCTTCATTCAGAATTTATTTCAACCAACAATCAGAATCCTTTCAATAAATTCAGTGTGAATAATTTCATCATAGTCATGTTATTGTACTGAAGACACTGATATCAACGTAGTTCCAGATTTAAAACACATGGTATGTATAAAATAACATGAACAAAAACTTTCGCATCACTTACAAAGTTGGTCGTTTAGCATTTTTGCTGTTTTTTCGAGATTCCTTCAGCCCCGTTGCGAGTTCGTTCTACCAGGAAATGATCTTCTGGAATGAGGATATATTCTCGTTAATTTGCGCCATAAATCATCGGAAACGTACAGTTTTTGGCGGGCCGCTTCGGCTGGAGGGCGTCGATTGGGCCTTTTTGTCGCTACATTTTAGAAAACGGCACGTATCGAATGTCAAATATTTTTGAAGTTTTTTCTTGCGTACGGTCGTTGTAATGAGTGGTTCTGATGTGGTTTCGGTTCGAAAATTATGCTTAGGTATGAATAACTTAAGTTTCTGACAAAACATTGCAATTTAATTTTTTTCCTGTGGAAGCTGCTGGATTAACTAAAATTATATTCTTAACCTATGATGACGTGAACCCGAAAAAAGGTATGCTCGTATGATCGACTTGTCCGATTTGAGGTTTGATGGCATGAGTTCGCGGAAGTATTTCCGCGATGTTAACCAGAGCACAGATAATATTATGATTGTTTTGGGAATATGCCAAGCGGTGCCCGAGCCGTGACTTATGCGACCCCGGGGAGTATCGGGTGTTTGCCGCCGGAACTTCGACGTGTTCGCTGAAGTGTCAGCGATAGATGTTCTTTATTTTTGAGCATGTGTTCGTAAGTATATGATATAGCAGTGTAGCTCATAAAAGTTGACACTGGGATTTTTTAACTTTAGCTACACTGTAATCATATTTCTTTAGTCGGTTCGTAATTATTTCGTCTAGTTGATATTTTTTACGTTTTTATATTATATGGCACTTTCGTTAGTTTTGCTATTTTTTAGTTCTTTTTGTTTCGCTAAACAAACAAACAACTATACGAATATAGTTGTTTGTTTATTTATTGCCATGTGATCGACTTGTGGCCGAAGTTCGAAAATAATTTATAAAATTATTTAGTTCCTTACACAATTAAAATTTTAGCTGTCTGAACTTGGTTTTACAACTTTAATCATTATGCCAATCGCACACCCCATCTAAGCTAGCAGTGTTCTAAGAAAGGGAAAGTTTTCACTTATTATTGTATAGATTTAATTTGTATATATTTATTTTCAGAAAATTCTACTATATATATTTTTTTTATCTTATACTTGCTTCGCTGTTGCTTGTTTTTGCTTGTTTTATTTTACATGCAATGTGAAAAGCCTGACATGACAATACAAATGTTTGATGTCTCCGCCCTAAAAATGGAACTGGGATGGCTAGATGTGTTCGATAAACACTTTGAGGATGCTGTTATTTTGAACTGAAAAAAATATGACCGAAAAATATAAATATGTATGTAACCACGAGTAAAATATTTTACAAATAAATACATTCATAAGTTCAATCAGTGTCACGCGGTTACCTTTATAATTAGCGTGGCTAACAGTGGTCTTCAGGAAATGGCGGGCGCTCACAGTGCGGACTGCGGGTCCCGTGGGACCCTGCTCATTAGCCGCGCAGCCACCTGCCTCCGCACGTGGACGCCCTACTTCAAACTTTTTGTCCGCCAATGGACAGGATTTCACACTTTCAAGAGTTTTATCTGCTCAATTGTTCACACCTACAAGAATCTCTAGGAGAGTTCGTTTCAGATGGCAGAGCATTTATTCTTCACCATACATACCTACGTACTTGAGGCGCTTACAGCCGCTAAACATCGAATAAGGTACTTTGAAAGAGAACATACATTAATTATTTCTATTAGTAATAATAATAATAAATAATAATAAATATCATGGGACAAATTGACACCAATTGACCTATTCCCAAACTAGGCAAAGCCTGTACTATGGGTACTAGGCAACGGATAAACATACTTATATAGGTAAATACACACTTATATACATAATATTAAACATCCAAGACCCGAGAACAAACATTCGTATTCATCATACAAACATCTGCCCCGACCGGGATTCGAACCCGGGACCTCAAGCTTCATAGTCAGGGTCGCTAACCACTAGGCCATCCGGTCGTCAAAGTAGTAATACTGTATTATAAAATTGACCTTTTTTTTCTTTAATTGTCCACTACTTACTAATGGAACAATCATTTTGAGTTTTCTTTTCACTCTTCGGTGCATTCACATTTTAAATCCTATGACATTTCCTTAACAAATCACCAGGAAAGGAGCGGATACGGTGCGCTCTGGGAGCGGGAATTACCTTCACCAGTACATACTTACCTACGCACAAGATCATTGCTAGCTGTTTTCGCCTTAACTGGCTTTGGTCTGAGGTAACTTGCAGACACAGTTATAAACGTTGAAGTTCCATTTATTTTTTTAAATTCGTGTATATAAAGTCTAGTGCCTTATTTTTTTTTATCTTTGTCTTACAAAATAAAATTAAAAAACTAGATGATAATGAAATTTGTATGTAACGTTTCCGAAAATTGTATTTTCAAGTCCAATTTCTCGAAAACGGTTTAAGATGTTTTGACGAAACAGCTAAGAACCATCCCGGTTAAACTAGCTTTCGATTGAAAACCGCGCTTACCTATATCGATCCACCCGATCCATCGAGCTACGATGCCACAGACAGACACACAGATACACACCAAACTTATAACAGCCCGCTTCTTGTGTCGAGGGTTAAAAACAGATCACAAGTACTAATTTTAATTATTTGGGAGGTAATTCAAAAAATTTCATAAGCTTTAAAAATAATTTATAATGAACTTGCTTATAAGTTAGATGTGACGCTAAGGTTTCAAAAATCGGAAAATCCATGTCTCAATGATTTTGTGGTTTGATGTTTTGATTTGGTTTGATTTGTTCGTAGCCATGATGACGTTTAGTTGAAAAAAAAAACCCTTAAAACACACATATCATATTAAGTCCTCTATAAAGCGTTCAGAAACCGTAGGAAATTACCAGCATTACGACAGCCAGTTTTAATAAATAATAAATAAATTTCACAGGACAATTTGACACCAATTGACCTAGTCCCAAACAAGGCAAAGCCGTACTATGGGTACTAAACAACGGATAAACATACTTATATAGATAAATACATACTTATATACATATTAAACATCCAAGACCCGAGAACAAACATTAATATTCATCATACAAACATCTGCCCCGACCGGGATTTGAACCCGCGACCTCAAGCTTCATAGTCAGGATCTCTAACCACTAGGCTATTCGGTCGTTTTACTATGATAATTTTAGTACCGTAATGTCATTACGACATCGAATTCGATATCGTTGAGTTTCAAATTCATAATATCTTTAAAAACCAATACAATTTAAATAGGCCTACGATAGGTACGATAAGTTAGCTCGGTATGTTTGTCTGTGATTAAAAAAAAAAGTGAAATTCGTGACAGGTTTGATGTGCCTTCGCCTTCTGAACTCATCTTAGAGTACTTATAATGTGTGTAGATAAAGTAATGTATGCAACTCTACATAATGAGGCTTTGCAACACTAGTATGATCTTATCGTCACTCGTAATTTGAGGACCCTCGTTATGTAACAGTTGCATAAACTACTATGCTCTTAAGAGTTTTTTACTTATTTCATTATCGCATAGTTTTTTTTAATGGGAGTAGGTAAAGTTCCATGCGTATTGACGGCAATGAATTAATGAGGCGAATTCAGTATTCTAGGAACAGTTGTAAATACATACCTAAAGACTAAGGATCCTTTTAAAAAAAATTGGGAAGTCGTTACTAATAAACGATTACCAATAGCTGCGATGTCAGTGGTTACCTTTCCTCTTACCTGCACAGCGCAGAAATCATCTGCTTTGCCTTTAGCTTATTCACAGCGCAGGTGTCATATTCCTGATTGAGATAGATCACAAATTCACAATGTACCTAAATCATTTATCTTCGGTTTTTTGCTTGATCATTGTAATTTCATCACCACGCTTGGTTGTGATGTGGGTCAAGGGTGTGTTAATTTATGCGAAATAAAGGAAAATAGTCCAACGTGATCGAATTAAACTGATTGGCGGTGATTGCTTTTCACCAGATGACCCGCCTGCTCGGTTTCCGATTTTGTGTTGTCTCAGTTCTCATTTTGTTGACACATTTTTACAGTTTTCAACAGTAGGTACCTATTGAATATTGCATTACAGTTCTGCTGTTGTTACAGAATTACAGATTTTATTTAATATTACCATTAAATGCCGAAAAATGGAAAAACACATTAGAAAAGAAAGAACACAGCACATGCAACCGGGATGTTGGTTGTGTTACGTTTATTTGCCGCGCATCTGCGTACTATTGCATCTGCTGGATGCATAATGTTAGTCTGCAGCGGTGCGACTCTAGAAAGGGTTTTTGCGTAACATCTTCTTGTGCATTGTGCACGGATTGCATAAAAATTGATGAATATTGGTTACAATAAGCCTATCGCCGTAAGTACTACGCTGATAGACGTGAAAAGACCGGAGAAGTGAGAGTTGGACTCGCGCACAAGGGTTCCGTACAAAGTTTTCAATGCTTTTCCCGTGTTTTAAGTTGTCCAGTATTAGCAGAGCCCTGTTCCTAAGCAAAATGTACGCAGTGTGGGGTCATTTTATGTAGGTCTGTGACATAATATACAGACAGTGGCAGACATAAAAAATTTAGATTTTAAGAATTTTCTCAGTGGTTGTGCTATAAGAGCTTCCTTCATACCAAATTTCAAGTTTCTAATACAACTGAAAGTACGCTTTTGGTTTTCACAGTAGGTACGGCAATTTGTATGGAAACAAATAACTGACTCTTGAATAATAATAATAATATTTGATATTAGTTTCAGTCCGGTACCTCCACGCGTTCCAGAGAAAAAGGGTCTTGACAGACATACGTCGAGTTTAGTGTTTGTCTCGCCGCCGCTGGGTCGTGCGCTTCCAGCGGAAGGACTACGAATTAGTCCGAAACATGTCGTGCTAAACTCGACTTATATACGTGAGTGATCCGTTTTTATTTCATTATGATCCTACTAGCTGTTGCCCGCGACTTCGTCCGCGTAGATTTCGGTTATCGCTATCCCGCGGGAACGATATAATTTTCCGGAATAAAAAGTAGCCTATGTTATTCCTCAATATTCAAACTATCTTCTTACCAAATTTCATCGAGATTGGTGCCTCGGTTTTCCCGTGAAGAGGTAACAAACAGACAGACAGAGAGACAGAATGACAGAGTTACTTTCGCATTTATAATATTTGTTAGGATAAGGGTTCCGTTTTTTCCTTTTGAGCTACGGAATCCTAAAAAGTAGGCAGGTATCGTTCAATTAATGAAACCAGGCGGTTATGGCATGTAGACAGTGGCTTACAAAGACGTTTAAGTGCAAAATTTATGTTCGACGGCGCCTAGTCTCGTAATTTAACAATTTTTTTTTAGTCGGTACCTATGTATAGTAAGAAAGTTTATTCATTCATTCAGGTTCATTAGTATATTCCGTAATAATGAACAAGCAGAATCCTTTCAGAAGTTGAAGAGCCTGTGATTTACTAAGATTTGCTTTTAGCTTTTCTTAACTTAAACAGCAACTATGTATAACAACTGCTTTGTCATTGTGATGTTGGTATAAATTTACCTAATAGCTTCAATTTGCTTCACATTTAATCACAAAAAGCAAGACACCCCTTTCTTGGTCAGGTAGATTTTTTTTTGCATCGTTTAAATAAAGTCACACAGTCCCCCGTTTTGGTGAAAGTTTTGTATGAAAATTGTTACTCAGCGAACGTTTAGTAGGTATACGCTTTTTTTATTAACCAATATGGCAAAAAAAACATTTGGACCTTTCTCCGAAACGTCCATGGGGTGAACAAGACCACAAAAGGGGTTCAAATTTCACAAACAGATGGTTTTTTTTTCATTTAATGTTAACCGTGGATTTTTTCTTATGAGAATCTATACATTAATAAAAAAAGTTATTGTATTCTTTGCAAAGTAGAGCGAGTGAAACATTACAAAATGGATACCTACCTACAGTTGTGATAAAAATTTCATTGCGAGAAATTAACTGAAACGTGTCAACATTTTTATTTAAGTACGAACATATAATAAGTGTCCTTTCAGTTAAAATAGGCAACTCTACTTTTAGGATTAAAGTTTTCCAACAAATCTAGGAAGTTGCGTCTTTTTTTCTCTTTATAAGCTTTTATTTAGTTTCACCTGTACCGGGTCTGTCTGTTTGTAATCAAATCTTGCAAGTTTTTTGGGCCCACTCCCAGTGCATGGTCGGATATACATACGAGTAGTGTAGTTGCATAGCCAACCAAAACCAACCTATACAGATTGGTTTTGGTTGGCTATGCAACTACAGTTAAAAATAACAAAAATAACAGTTTTTTTTAATAAAAGCTTATGGCGCATTTAATCGGGTCTAGTTTGATAGTGCTACACCTACAGCCGGTGTAATTACGGGCACAAGAGACATTTCATCTTAGCTCTCTAGGTTGGCAACGCATCTGCAAACCCTCCGGGGCTGCGGGTGTCTATGGGCAGTGGTGATCACTTACCATCAGGTAACCAACTTGCTCGTTTGCCTTCCTCGTCGTATAAAAAAAACCTATGAAACTGCAATAATTGTGCCAATGCCAAAAAATCTGGATTCCAGTGGCAGATTTTCTACGTGGCCGATTTGGCATCTGTGCCTTCCATACAAATTCTAACCTAAAAGACCAAATTTATATAATAATATGCTGTAAGGTAGCTCACAGTTTTTAAAGGTACAAAAAAGTTAAATATCTCGAAAACCAAGCAACTTTTACTATCATCATGTTGAGCTGGTTCGGTACGTCTTTGAATGGTCTACCTCTGACCAAGAGCGAATCGGACTCACGCACCAAGGGTTCCGTGTCATCATATTATCGTATGTGTTATGTTACGTACAGTCCTTAACGCATTCGCTGCCGGCTGTCAGGCACGGAACTTCTTCAGGTGCCGCAAACGCACAGGTGCGTTCAAATGCCTGCTAATGTATGACAGCGCCACTGGGCAAAGTCATCAAAACGCTTAAATGCGTTGCTGCCAGTGAATGCGTTATAGAGTAGCAAAACAAGATAGACACACAGCGCAATCTTTTGTCCAATAGTTAAACTGATGTATTTTTTTTTCGTTATCTGGGAAATTATGATATTTAGAGACATCGTTTAATTTATCCTGTAATCTTCACAATTAATAATACATATATTAATTAATAAAGTATTACTTACGGTTTAAAATTAAATAAAAAACTATTTTAAAATATCCAAACAAAGCAATTTCATATCCAGTTGGGTCTATAACTCCACTTTAAAAATATGACACCCCGAAAAATATATCTTTATTTCTTTTCTATATGTAAAATAGTTGGGCACGTATGTATTATCTAAAACTATTCCAAATGGAGAGTCCATAGCATAATTAAGTTGTTCCTAAGATAACCAGCTGTGACGGACGGATGGAGTCGCATCGTAAGGGTTCCTTTTTTCCACTTTGATAGTCTACCGTCACAGTATATATATACTGTGCTACCGTTCAGAGAAGTTTTGGCAAGGGAAGATATTTGTATAATGTATAAGAATGATTGTTCTCGGGTCTGGGATGTTTAATATATAACTGTCTATGTAAGCATGTTTATCCGTTGTCTAGTATCCATAACACAAGCTCTGCTTAAATTGGGATTGGGCAATTGGTGTCAATTGTCTCACGACATTATTATTATTATATGAATTCACTCATGACCTTGTCGAAAAAAAACATTACAGACAAGACAAACTAATTGAGTAAATATTATTTGTTGCACTTTATTCTTGTTCAGAAATGTATGACTTTCTCACACCTACATTTGACATCAAATGCAACCCTGACAAGAAAATGAGCGCGTATGACGTGTTGATGTTTGATGGACGCTCACCTTTTGCAGCCCTTTGTGCTTGCCCTTTAGCACGAGCGCCTTTCCACTGCATTAAATATGTATACAATCATTTGCTTGTCAGTAATGCCATATGCATTTGAAAAAAAACTTGCATTATAACATTTCATGACGACAGGATATGCCAAGCGTGTTTTATAAAAAAAACCGGCCAAGTGCGAGTCGGACTCGCGCAAGAGGGTTCCGTAGAAAGATTTTAACGCTTTTCCCCAGTGTTTTAAGAAGTCCAGTGTTAGCAGAGCCCTGCTCTTAAGCAAAATGTACGCAGTGTGGGGTCAACTTATATTGGTCTGTGAAATTTACAGACAGACATAAAAATTTAACATTTTGAGACTTTTCTTAGTGGTTGTGCTATATGAGCTACCTTCTTACCAAATTTCAAGTTTCTAGGACATCTGGAAGTACCCTTTAGGTTTTTGGAAATCGGCAATTTAGCTTCTAATCTAATCTTTTGATTGCATTACGTTAGAAGGTTGATTTTTTCACAGTTTCAAGGGACTGCAGGCTTGAGTATTTGATATTAATTTCAGTATGCTACCTCCACGCGTTCCAGAGAAAAAGGGTTTTGACAGACAGACAGACGGACAACAAAGTGTAAGGTTAAGGTGTATAAGGGTTCCGTTTTTTTTCCATTTGAGGTACGGAACCCTAAAAATGAAGTCTTTAATATGATTTTTTGCATCCTTCTCAATTTAAGTCTTTTACGTAATGAGTAGATTTTTGTCCTAAATGTTTGGGATGGTATTCATGGAAAATTGGAAATAAATGTATCAACATTGCATCGCTGCCGTGGTAACGCCAGAAAGTCAAGCACTACTATTTTTTGTCGCGCGATTATTTGGTAGTTGAAATGTAACGTAACTATGGGAATTATATAAGTATTTACACGCATTTTATCCCCCGTTCTTGTGCGGTAGCAATTTTTGTGGAGATTTACCACTTTTAACATAAAACCGCCGTAAGACATTGCAGAATATATCCAGAAGGTCATCGGAACACATATACGCAGTACAAAAACAAGGCAATAGGGGTTCTGCTGCGGATGGACTCTGATTCCACGCACTACATTCGTTTTGGTAAGGTGTCGTTAGGTACTGGCGAGTGCAAAGTTGCTTATTCCGCAGCTTTTTTTTTTATTTATTTATTCTGAAAAGGTAATTAGTTTATGTTACATCACTAATTTCGCCAAACTATGACGTTTATTGGCGAATACTAAGTGTAATAAGTAAGTGAAGCCATTGAAATTAGTCATCTCATCATCCCAATTTCCATCGTCGGTGTTATTGGTATTGGTGGATAGCGGTGCTACTGTTCGTACTCAAACAAAGAAGTTAAAACTATACGGGCACCATATTTAAACAATTTCAGCTATTCTATATCGGGACCGTCGGCGTCGGTATTATTGTAAACAATTCTCGTACTTTTGACACTTTAACGCAAACGCGTAGGAGACGTATTTTTTGGCCTTTGATTACACTAGACGCTCAAAACGCCGGCTACAGCTACGTACGTGTGATACTACGTTTTACGCAAAAAAAAAACTCTACTACTTAGTATCATTTTTATGATATTTCATTTCTTACATTATACACATTTATTTCGTAGGTACATTTTAATTTAATCTTTAAGGCATGCCATAGTTCATTTTGCACTTAGTGTCTACAAATATTTATAAATGTAGTTTAATCTCAAGGATATCTTTAAAATCTAGACTACCTGTAACAATTCTAGAAAGAACATTTATCAACTAAATCTAAATAGCAGTAAAGTTGTTATCCACAAAGCACACGAGCGAAAGCTTTGTGAACAAAAACCAATGGTTTGCTACGTGTTATGTTTAATTTTGGCAATTCATAAACTTGTAGCAAACATTATAAAAGTAAATACTTATTTAAAATATTATCTTAAACATGATCTAAGGAAGCGTACGATGTAAAATATTCACATTAACTCATGTCACTAAAATAGTGATCGCCAATAAAATGCTTGGTTACGAGTACGCGTCTTTCATTGTGGTAGAATTAGTTAATGTATATGATATATGGTGGATTTAGGCCGCCATTTACAATTTAATAGAAAGATATGGGTATGATCCCTCTTAAAGAATTCCTACCTCCTCTTATGTTAACTATTGTCGTCGTCATATGACTGTAATAAATGTGTTCGTTGATCATAACCTTACACAGTAAATACGGTTCGGGGTCTCGTCAGTGTTACATGTAGAGGTCGAAGTCGAAGCCGTTGCCCCCGCTGAGGTAGTCGTACAGGTAGACGGCCATCTCGTCGAGCGCGTCCAGGCGCGGGTCGGGCAGCGCGTCGGCGCGGGCCGCGCGGGCCGCGCGCGCGCCGCGCCCGGACCGCGCCAGCGACCTGCTGACAACGACCGGCACACCGTTAATAGCGTCGCCGTTACTGCTCGGTGCCCGGTGCCCGGTGCCCGGTGCACGGTGCACGGTGCCTGATGCTCGTGCATAACTATAATCTCTCTATACATATTACACATACCTAATCAGGAAGTAGATATCTGTCTTACCGCGCAGAGTTGAAGATTCAAAAAAGACCCAATTTCCCACTCTATCTGACAGTACATTTCATACAACTTTACGAAAATTACGTTATTATTTTCAAACCAAGGATCATGGAAAATAAACGGATTGACAAAGCCCATACTTTGAATCGTTCTTATTTACATTCAGCGCCATCTACCTTGCTTGAGTGACACATTAGAACCGCTGTTTTGTTATTATTTGACCCGCTGGTTACGACCTTGGCGCCATCTAGAAATTGCCTGAATTTTAAGATAACTGCGGGCAAGGAGGATAGTATACGGAGTGTCAAAGCCCATACTTCGAATCGTTCCCCGCAGTCATGTTAAAATTCAGGCAATTTCTAGATGGCGCCAAGGTCGTAGCCAGCGAGTCAAATAATAACAAAACAGCGGTACGAATGTGTCACTCAAGCAAGGTAGATGGCGCTGAATGTAAATAAGAACGATTCAAAGTATAGGCTTTGACACTCCGTATACTATCCTCCTTGTTTCAAACGAAATTTACTAGGAACGAATCATATCTTTACTTTGTAATTTCAATGAGCAAACATGATAGGTATTATACACCCCCGAGTGAAAGGCTCTAACTCGGCTTCCAAACCTATATCATAGTATCATTATCACAAAGCTGTACGATCTCTAAGCATTCAAAAATTATAATTGAATAAGTTTAAAATATATAGAGTACGACTTTCTTAATATTAGCTGTCGTGATTGATGTAAGGTTTTAAGCCTTTAACTCCAAACTGTGATTTTTATGAACTGACTTCTATTTGCCTTTAACAGCAATACTTTCTCAGGCTACATGCATAAAAATAAATGCACACATGTGGGAATCACAGTAGGTAATATATTTGTCAAGTTATCAATCGCAATAACAATGGTTGATGATCAACCTGGGCACAGGTTATCAATCATCGTCGATCCGGCTAGTATCCTGGCATTACACTTCTAACTGTAAATTAAATGTGTAATTTTTACGTTGCTGTTTTCTAGAATACGTATTATACGCATCCGAACATATCGACATTTGCGCCCAAACTTGGGACGTTGTTCGAAAGCGACTGAGGCTAAAGAGGCTACAATTGTAGCCTCTGCGCTTCATTTTAGGCGTGCTGATGATATATCTACTTATCTCTTTTATATGTAATAACATTGCATTAACACAAATCTCTGTCTTCTTTTTCGTTTCCTTAAAACGAACTTATCTATCTTTACCTATAAAACAGTACCGTGACTGACTGACAGACAGACAGACAACGCACAGCCTAAACCACTGGACCTAGAGACTTGAAATTTGGAAAACATATACCTCGAGTATCCTAGAGGTGCACTAAGTAGGGATTTTTCGAAATTCCTATGGGATGGGGAACTAGCCCATTTTGACATATTTCACGAGGACATAGGCTGGTAACTGCATAAACATAAGATAGAAATGTACAACTAACCTGAAATCGGTGTCGGTGTCTAACTCGTCCTCGCTGGTAAAACGCTCTCGAATATCCTTCATAATGCAGGCTTCCAATTTTTTGTGCTGTAACAGAAAAACTTAATTTTTAGACTTCTGTAGTCTAGATCAGATCCGTGTTTAGATATTTGGCTGTAAGTACCTACAGATATTAGAGAACTCGACTGTACTAAATATAACAATTGTTTTGCTAAAAAAAACCGGCTGTGTTCCGTAGGGTTCCGTGCAAAGATTTTTCTCGCTTTTTCCAGTGTTAGCAGATCCCTGCTCCTAACCAAAATGTACGCAGTGTGGGGTCATTTTATATTGGTCTGTGATATACAATTATACATAAAACGATTTACAGATTTATCTGAGTGGTGAGTTATAAGAGCTACCTTCTTACCAAATTTCAAGTTTGTAGGACAACTGGAACTTTAGGTTTTTACACCTCGGAAATTTGTAATACTCTTTTCAATGATTGTATCTTTTGATTGCGTTTAGAACTTTGATTTTTTCACAGCTTCAAGAGACTGCAGGCTTGAGTATTTGATATTAATTTCAGCATGTTACCTAGACACATTCCAGAGAAAAAGGGTTTTGACAGACAGTCAGACGGACAACAAAGTGATCCTATAAGGGTTCCGTTTTTCTTTGAGGAGCGGAACCTTAAAATGTCATTTTGAATACCATTTTTTTTATTACGATACTTTTGGTTGATTGTACTTTCATTGTCATGAAATTTACACATCCATATAACATTTGAAGTCGGTCCGACCACTGCGCTATTATTAATTAAACTTGCAACACACAAACACACAGACTGCCAGGGACAGGTGAAACTAAATAAATCGGCCCACGCGTTCGGTCTCTGGAGTGCCACAAAGGAGCAAACATACATTCTCGATATAGGCATCAGCCTATAAGTCACATTACCCTCCTTTGCGTTTCGCAGTCGGGTAATAAAAGATGTTCCTAGAACAATCAATATAAGATGCACCTACCTTGTAACAACGGAAGAAGAACATCGGTTTGATCAGTTCTTGAGACAGAGGTGCCACATCTCTTTTAGCGTCGGGAACGCATTGCTGTATGACAAACGAATGAGTAGATGAAGGCTTGTAACTTTAATTACAAAAGAGAGTATAAACCTCTGTTCCATGATCAAACACTGTTTTTTTTAGTTTTTAAAAAGTTTTCAGAAAACAAAGGCCTCAATATGGTAATCTCTAATAAAATGAAACGATTGCACGCACTGAGAATTTCTGGCAGAACTGCAAGCCATCCTGGATGTCGCCCTTGAGCTCGGAGGAGACTGGCAGGTTGGCGATGCGCTGCGTAATCTGCTCGTAGTTGGGCTCGAGGTTGTGGTCGATGTAGCCCAGCTCTTGCATCACGCACGTGATGTTGCGCGCGCGGCTGCCGGCCGGCGTGCGCGCGCCCAGTTCTAGCCGGTCACGCGCGTCCAACTGCCGCTGAAAGTTAAATAGTACTTTATGATTTAAGTGCGGAAAGTATGTCATTATGCACGAGTCCCGAGGTGTCTAGCACAGAGTACATTATATATACTGAAATAGAGTTGTCTCTGTCCACGTATGAACAGCGCCATCTATACCGGAGTGTACGAACTATTACTTTAAAATATATACGTATAACTATCGCTACCTACGCGCTACCCTGATTTCATATCCAAATATGGTATTAGATTTACACGATTATCAATTCTGCCAATAGATTGAACACCAAGCTAATGACAGAATTAATAAGCATGTAAACCCAAATAATACGTTATTAGGTAGGGTAATAAAAAAATAAACATACTTTTTTCCTTTTATTGTCAAACTTAAAAGCTGAAACTTGCATTACATCTTCCGTCACGTAATTTTTTGAGGAGCCACTTAGTATTAATTTATATATCACTGCACCAATTGCACAGAAAAACATTACAGTATACGTTTAACATTTTTGCTTTATGCCTCTCGCATTCCAGAAAAATCACTTCAATTCTTGCCTAGGTTTCACCTAGAAACAATTCACAATGGTTACCTAAGTGCTTCACACAAATAAATATGCACAAATTAAATAGTACACAGATGGTGCTCACCGAAAAAGTAATAATTACGATTTAAAATCACTAGAAACTTAGTACGAAACAACCGCAACAAAGTAAAGCTGTCAACAGAAGTATTGCCAATTAAGTGAATAGGAAAATACTGGAGACGTTGTTTTATTAAGTCGCAAGATATTCATATGCTGCACCAGCGAACACAAGCTTAACAAAGTAGGCTAAAAGTAACATACTGTACTTAATTTGTAAATAAACTCAGAAACAAAAAGTTACGTATTTTACTACAAAATCAAAGGATTTAATTAAATAAACCAATTATAGTTCTCATTTCAAAATACATGAGGTGCGAAGTGTTGATTACATTGAAATAATTGAATATAAGCTTAAAATTATTTAAAATTGAACTCTCATATAAATTACTAAATTTTGCTAAATTTTCTAATTTGGCAACACTGAAAGGAAATACTGAAAATGTGTTTCGTTCAAAAACATACAGATTATTGAGTTTATGTCCAAAACTTTTAATTTCAGAACGTAATATAACTACGAAACCGCCATTTATATTCGAATGTACGTAGTAACTAATTTCCATGACTACTTTAGTAAAGAGAGTAGAAATGTTCTAAGTGAAGTGGCTCTGGTGTCTAGGCTCGAGCCGGAAGGCGAGGGTCGAGACTCGGGACGAGTGAAAATGGCACTTCCGCACGTGTACCAAACGACGTATTTTAATACATTTGCGAAAAAATTACAACGAAGAGGCGGGCCGCCCCACCACCACCCGCCGGCGAAACCTTGGAAAAGTAAAAAGCACTAGTACGAAAAATACAACTTTCCGCATAAAACGTAGCTACAAAATGTACCACTTTTCGAGCAACTGTATTAAAAAACGTTATTTCACCCGCAAAAACTCTGTTCCCTATGCATTTTATATATGATGGTGAATGGTGCGCGTTGCCGTTATCACCCGTGCGGGAGGTGCCCGCGGCAATCATTACCTCTATTGACAACAAAAACTGAGTACCCAATACATAAGTAAAAATTCTATGGGCTTGAAACATTATTAAAATTTTCTCAAAAATGTCCGTAAAATTTGTCATTGAAATACGTAAATATTAGAAGGTGAAGTAAGTTGTTTACGTTCAATCAAAAATACCAAAAATAGTAAGTAATAAAAACATTGCAGGAGCGCTAAACTCACTAGTTCACATTTTTTAAAATGAACCTATACTAATATTTAAAAATAAAACCGGCTAACCGCGAGTCGGACTCGAGCACCGTGGGTTCCGTACTTTGTAGGTAAGTAGTAGTAGTAGTAGTTAAGTTCTTCTATCACAGGAATCGAGACTCCAAGATTTTTCCCGCTTTTCCCGAGTCTTATGTTATCTAGTGTTAGCAGAGCCCTGCTCCTAAGCAAAATGTACGCGGTGAGGGATTATTTTATATCAGTCAGTGACAATTATATTCTTACAGACAGACATAAAAAATTAATTTTCAGATTTATTTCAATAGGGCTAATAAGAGTTACCTTCATACCAAACGTTTAGTTTCTGGTACAACTGGAAGTATCCTATAGGTTTTGATTACACGGAAATGTGTATGGAAACACCTTTTTTAAAGACTTTATCTTTTGATGGCGTTCACTTAAAATTTAGATTTTTTGACAGATTCAAGGGATTGCAGGCCCGAGTAAATTACTTAATACAAACATGCATGACTACCTCCATGCGTGCCAAAGAAAAAGGGTAGTGACAGACAGACAACGAAGGGTTTATTAGGGTTCCGCCTTTTCCTTTTGAATTTGCTTACCTATTTGCCTCTCCAAGAGTTAGTCACACACGCCCCGCAATAATAAAAAAAAAACAGTGACCAGGAATTCCATTAATTTCGTGGAAGATTTAGGTTTACGCTTAGGATATCCTTGCAAATTTAAAAAGCAGCTGCTATAAAATTACGATATACACAGATTGATAGATACACAGTTGTAATTGTACAGTTTGATCTAATGATAAGTAGATTAGATCATCACTTTTCAGTTTTGCATACAAACGTAACGATTCAACTACGAAGTCCAGCTGTAGTTAAAATGGCCAGTTGAAATTTTACGTCTGGGGCTGGCGTTAGACAGAAAGCTTATAGAAGATTAAGTTGACTAGACGCGCAGACTAGGTGCGTACCAGTTTAGCGCATGCAAGGCCCCTTTTCATCGACCTTGGAACTGTCTGGACTAGGATAATTCATGAACTTTAAGGAATTACACGTTCACATTCTGCATATTAGTTAAGTTAATGAAAAAATACTGCCTATTTGAAATGATACAAATTCAGTTTGGCTTACCGACATTCTGTTAGAGCCGTAGAAGGCCGGTTGCTGATAATATCCCTGCTGGTACTGTTGTTGCTGGTATGCGTAAGGGTTGTAGGCGGGCATGCCAGGGGGGTAGAACATGCCCGGCGCGCCGTACGGGAACTGGTAGAAGGGCGTCGCCGGACTGAAAGGCCGGAAGTGCGGGTTGCCGGGCAGCGCGTACGGCGGCGCCGCGCCCGCCGGCTGCGGGAATTGCCCCTGAAAAACATACAGCATAAACATCGTTCCGAGTACATTTAAAACTCAACTCGGGGAAAAAAGTGGCCGTGACCCTCGAAACATGCAAATACAAAAATAATATGTAATAAGTACCTAATTTGTCAAAATAGTTCAAGTCGTTAACCTACTACGCTGTAGCAGGGCATATAGAACTGGTCTTAGGTACATATATCAAACATCATACATACATGACGGCGGAAACATAATCTTACCTTTCCTTGGAGTCTTTTTAGACTCCACCACAGTCGTGTAAAATACATAACCCCCTATTGGACTCCACTAAGAAGAAAAGTCAATGATATGTAAATTCAATTAGTGTAGGTACCTACTATAGATCCCTACTTTGAAGTATTACCCAAGAGCGGCAGACAATGGAGAGTTAATAAATGTCCATCATTGTGATATGTTTGTGTCTCTTTGACTTTATGGTAAAGAACTGACGAGGACAAATTGTTGAAGCAACAGGAGGCGTCCAGAATAGTTATAGACGTACCTACCTATATTCAGGAACCAATTAAGAATACTTAACTGACGTTACATCTGGGGGCACGGTAGTGCCCCCAACAAGTCGAGAAAAACAAAGAGGCACGGCCGTACCATTCTACCTATTCTCGAAGCCATTCAGGCCATTTTCAACATTTTAACTTATAAATATACATATCTACTAATAATTACTTTTCAAGAAATATGTGTTATGTCGCAGTAAAGTGCTATGTTAGTGTTAAACTACGAAATAAGGTGGACCTATGGCATGGTTTGCTTAGTGTCGTGTGTTCCATGGAGCGTCATACCTACTTACCTACGTGGTTATAACAATATAGCCGTTTAAAAACAATTATTTTATATAATATTAGGTACTTACGCTATGGGGTCTAAAGGCGAGAACTCCTCCAAGTGGTGATCCTTTAAGAGAATGTGAATCTTGATTTGGCAAATCATTATCCTGGTTGAGCATGGCGCCATCTGTGGGTTTAGTGATGGTTTGCGAGCTTGGATCTATGGCGAAACCGGGCGGGAGTTTCCCCAACAGCACCGACGAGGGAATGTGCAAGTTCGGCTGCGCGTCGTAAGATGGCGGAGCTGAGCACTTTGCGTAGGCTTCCTTCATTTCTTGTCGAATTTGTTTTACCACTTCTGGGCCAAAACAGCTTTCGTAAATCTAGAAAACAAAATAATGACTTCATCCAAATACACTTATATGCAAGACGATCAACTTTGATACAGTTGGCACAGTAGGTGTCTCTCTATTAAGTATTTAATTTAGGATTCCATAGGTATCTCGAAGGATGCGAGAGTCCGATTTTAAGTTTCTTAACAAAATGCTCAGTCCATAGAGGTCCAATGTCACACCACAGAGGTCTTGCAAAAGAATATTTGAAATTGCTTGTACATATTTGACAAACGATAATACTTACATATATTTTCAAAGTACGTACCTTCATCATAGCATATTTCTTGATGAACCTGTCGTCACTGCTTGCCAACACTTGTGCTGTCCAACATATCAAGCAAGTTACGAGAAGCTGCCTTCGAAGCATCTTTAAAGTAAAAATAAAATCATAATTATCGTTATGATATTATTATGTACTACCTACATGGAAATACAGATATACATATCTGTATTTCTATGTAGGTATGTGTATTTTAAATGATTTATTTATTTAGGTTAATTTCAGGTTCCGGTTCTTTTTTAGGGTTCCGTACCTCAAAAGGAAAAAACGGAACCCTTATAGGATCACTTTGTTGTCTGTTTTGTCCGTCTGTCTGTCTGTCTGTCTGTCTGTCTGTCTGTCTGTCTGTCTGTCCGTCCGTCCGTCCGTCTGTCTGTCTGTCTGTCTGTCTGTCTGTCTTCTGTCTGTCTGTCTGTCTGTCAAGACCCCTTTTCTCTGGAACGCGTGGAGGTAGCATGCTGAAATTAATATCAAATATTCAAGCCTACGGTCCATTAAAGCCGTGAAAAATTAACCTTCTAAGTCAACGCAATCAAAAGATACAGTCATTAAATAATCTTAAAATTTTATGTCTGTCTGTAGATTTCACAGACCAATATAAGTTGACCCCACACTGCGTAAATTTTGCTTAGGAGCAGGGCTCTGCTAATACTGGACTCCTTAAAACACTGGGGAAAAGCATTAAAATCTTTCTACGGAACCCTCGTGCGCGAGGCAGACTCGCACTTAGCCGGTTTTTTATATGTCAATTGCTCGAAGGTTGACTGGTAGAGAAGTTCTATTCTGTGTTCTAACTAGGTATAAAGATAAAAGATTTCCGATGAATCGGCTTCGATCAGCTATTTTAATGTTTTAATTTAATGTTTATGTTTAGGTTATGCATTAATTTTATATTTATTGTAGTTCTTTATCAAAGAAAATAAATATGCTTCATTTCATTTCTCTCAAAATAATAATTGTTTTTATTTTATAAATGTAAATTAAATAGGTACAAATTAATAAGTACTTTTGTACTTATTTCTAAAATATGTACATATTCGTATGTATTTACGCTTTTAACCGCTGCTCCAGTACCCGATTACGTAGGTACTGTACCCGATAGTGTTATGTAGGTAAATTAATGAAGATTGATCCCACCCTATTCACTTATATTGATTAATTAGTTAAACTTGTAATTTAGATGTATGAATGTGAATTGTGAACCGAAGAGTTCGTGTGCCGTGGCTGAGGGTAGGTTCGTAATTACCTAGTTAGTAGCTGCGTCCGCGAAGCGGGTCATAGAAGAGGGCGGAGGACAACGTTAACACTACATGCATATACCTACGGTGAAATTGTGAAGAGATCTCATCCGTAGCACAGGCGCGACAGCGGCCTGTCGGTGTAAGCTTGCGCGCCGGCGACCTTACGATGGTACGTGTACGCATAGGGTTGCCAGTGGCACCAGGAAATGATAACTAAATACTTAATGAAAGAAGTTTAATTATGTAATGAAATATTACCTAAAATTTAATATTGTGCATGATTTGACATTTTATTTTACTGTATCTTGAATAAGTTTTTGTTGTATTTTTGTTTTTTTTACGATCTCTTTCTGATTTTTTTTTATATTTTTTATCTATGTAATCTAATGTTAAAATATTGTTGTTGAAGGTGTTCACACATTTTATAAATTACTTGATTTAATATTCTTTCTATTTTTATGATATACCTATTTAAAAAAAAAAACTTTACGTATCGCGAATATTCGAAATCATTTAAAACTTATTAAATGTTACACTTTGTTAAGTACCTAAACAAATAGACTAAGTAATCTAGAAAAAACGAAGAAAGTAAGGATAGGATTAATTTAATATATTAAAAATAATTGTACAGATAGTAGATACCTATGTGATGTGACTTGTCATTATTATTCTATTGTTAAATCTTTCGTGAGACATCATGTTTATTGAATAATTTAATAAGTACCTATCTACTTAAATAACAGGTAAGTATAATATAATAATTAATCGTGGAAGCCTATACATCCCTTGGTAATTCTGAAATATGTAGATATTTGATCGGGAAACCAAACCAATCGGAATACACATCAAGCAAATTGTTCTGGTTTTGCTGTGCTATTAATTATTTTCTATTCTTAATTGTTTCTATAATACTGTAAAAAATCTAATTATTTTGTGATTTTATTATTTATGTAATTAATTTGTGGTTATGTATTGTAAGAACTATTGTAACTTGTTTTTAGAAAAAAATAAGGCGTTAAGTTTCTTGAGGCGGATTTTTTTCCGCAATCAATGGTCTTTCAGAAAGCGCTGGCAGTGTAAAAGACCATTTAACCGTTGATTTTGATCGAGTCAACAAAAGGCGGTCGGCAAAAAAAATTGTATTAAAATGGATTTTTAAGAGAAAACTTATTTGTGTATGTGTCCATAGTTAGCATTCTGCGAATAACCGTCTTTACTTAAATGATAGAGGTCTATTTATGCTATAGAAAAACTAGTTTGTCTTTAAGCACTCACATCCACCATTTGAATTTCTTGTACAAGTTATCCATTACGTTTTTTTATATGCAATTACGTGTAGAAGTGGAGCCCATCGGCAAAGGTTATTGCTCCTTCGCGGCCTTGTTACAGGTATGCGCGCACGCAGCCTCATCGCATCTGCCATCGGCAATAATTGCGTAATGATCTTTTATACATAAATATACCTACTTTGCTGATAAAAAGTATTCCGGATAAAGTTCATCAATTTTAAATTTAAAGAGCAATATAGGTATGATGACGGCTCGGATTTTTTTATACGGTTTCTGAGCGTTTTTATTGATATTAACTAATGGATGGCTAAAGTCACTGCCTTAAATGTATTAGAAAAACTGACTCTTTGCTAACTAACAATTTACTTATGAGAAACCGAAAAAATTGACAATGGGACTGTCTCTTAGGTACTTCTAGCTCCTAAAAGCAATTCACCACAACCCTAAAATTTTAAACCAAGCAAAATAAGATTTGAATTATTTTCGGAGTTTTGCGAAGTACGCAAGAGGCCTATGTTGTTTCTGCACAAGCGACCCCCCTTTGTGTCCCGCGGGAAAATTCTCGCTATCCCAGGACAGAAAAGTAGCCTAGAAATAGCGTAGCTTTCCATTAGCGAAATAATCTTCCTAGTAGTTCCAGAGATTACTCCCTACAAACAAACAATACGAAGTTTATTTTTAAATTATGTTAATAGAATAGAAATTAATTAATTAATAAAGATAGCTTAGGTGACATGACAGAGGAGTGTAAAAGGTCTGCCAGAGATTATGTTTTGCAATCTATATTTATAAAGATACGAGGGCTGTTTGACAAGTACCCGTTTATGAAAAAAAAATATATTTTTTTGTATATATGCATTTATTTTTCTACGTAGTCACCTTTTAACTCTATACATTTGTTCCACCTATACGCAAGCTTCAATAAAATATCCAAAAAGTATGATTTTGGAAAGTCATTAAAATAGGCCTCTGTGGCGGCAATGACTTCGTCATTTGATCCAAATCGCTTGCCACCGAGCCATTTTTTTAGGTTGGGAAACAAAAAGAAATCGCATGGGGCCAAATCTGGAGAATACGGGGGGTGAGACAATAGTTCGTAGCGTAACTGTGCTAATTTAGCCGTCACAACGCTGGACGAATGAGCCGGGGCGTTGTCGTGATGAAACAGTACTTTTTTCTTTTTTAAATGGGGTCGTTTGTCCTTCAACACGGCGTCAAATTCATCCAATAAATTGGCATAGTACTGCCCTGTTATTGTTTTTCCCTTTTCTAAATAGTCAATATGTATAATACCCTGCGAATCCCAAAAAACGGTCGCCATGACCTTTCCAGCCGATGGGACGGTTTTTGCTTTTTTTGGAGCAGGTTCACCCGGTAAAATCCACTGCTTCGACTGCTCTTTCATTTCCGGGGTGTAGTGGTGGACCCACGTTTCGTCCACGGTCACGAAACGACGCAGAAACTCCTTTGGGTTACGTTTGAACACGGCCAAACACTGCTCCGAAGTAGTCAGTCGGTTCCGTTTTTGCTCCTCCGTGAGTAAACGCGGCACCCACCTCGCCGATACTTTCTTCATACCTAACTTTTCTTCTAATATGTGTTGTACCCTCTCGATTGAAACGTTTACAGCATCAACGATTTCTCGAAGATTAATTCGGCGGTCGGCTAAAACGATATTTTCAATTTTCTTAACCATATCGTCTGTAGTCACCTCAACTGGCCGGCCTGGGCGATCCTCATCAAAGACGGTTGTTCTCCCCCGCTTAAACTCGTTATACCAATATCTGACGGTTGTCATAGAATGAGCACATTCATGGTAAACCGCTTGCATTCTTACTTCTATTTCATCACATGTTTTTCCTTCCAAAAATAAGAATCTAATTACAGACCGATACTGTTCTTTCTCCATTTTAACAATTTTAAGTTCACGCCTTCACTGAATCTGTTGTCAAATGAGAAAAAAAACAAAAGAATGCCATTTTTTTTTAATTTTAACGCCTCTGAAAAATGGCTTAAAAAGTTGGTATACTTATTTGCGGCCAGTGATATTAATATATTTAGAAAACGGGTACTTATCAAACAGCCCTCGTAATATTGGCATTAGAAAGGTGAACTTATTTAGTCTCCGCTAAGGTTTATTAGAGAACTAGCCTAGTTTTTATTCTTCTACAGGAGCGATGCCGTGGGTTAAGAGCGTAAGTAGGTACTTATTACAATTACCCCATTACACCTAAAGTTTAAATTAAGTAGATAATTTTAAATAAGACTTTAGTTTCATATTTCTGAAGTTAAAGAACTGAAATATGTTAAACTAATCCATTAATCAATCGAAGTGTTGTTTGTTTTATTTTAATTTATCCTCGCTTATACCCAACCGACTTTGATACCATCATGCTTACTGCCCAACCCACGACTACTACAACTCACAAAAATTACCAGTTCAATTATTTTATCTTTTTAGGGCTCCGTACCTCAAAAGGAAGAAACGGAACCCTTATAGGATCACTTTGTTGTCCGTCTGTCTGTCTGCCAAGACCCTTTTTCTCTGGAACGCGTGGAGGTAGCATGCTGAAATTAATATCAAATACATGCCTGCAGTCCCTTGAAGCTATGAAAAAATCAAACTTCTAAGTCAACGCAATGAAAAGATATACATACATAGTCGTTAAAAAGGTGGTTTCCGAATTGCCGTACCCTGAAAACCTAAAGGGTACTTCCAGTTGTCCTAGAATCTTGAAATTTGGTATGAGGCTATAAGAGTATAGCACAACCACTCAGAAAATTTTCAAAATCTTAAATTTTTATTTCTGTCTGTAGATTTCACAGATCAATATAAGGTGACCCCACACTGCGTACATTCTGCTTAGGAGCAGGGCTCTGCTAACACTGGACAACTTAAAACATTGGGGAAAAAGCTTTAAAATCTTTCTACGGAACCCTCGTGCGCGAGTTCGACTTGCATTTGTTCGGTTTTTTTAATTAATGTTATTCATGAGTGCCTAATTATAGCTAATTAACGTAACGAGTGTATCGTCAAACCTGACGTTGTCGAAGATTGCCTTCGTATCGCTATGTATATGCTAATTAGCCCGTTTTTATACTAACATGACCAAACTGTTTAAGGATACGTCCGTTGACTGGACGAGGGCAGTTGAAAAGAATGGACATTGTCCAGTTTTTTTTAGTAGTTCTTTTTATATATTTTTCTTAAAATATTTTAAGACACCGATTTGAATGTCTTGGCGAATAAAAATCAGATACGACTTTTCGCAAATTACATATACTGGCTGCATTCATAGAAAGAGCCAAGCCCAATACTTGAAAAAAAAAAAATACCCTATCTAATACATAAAGTCGAAAAACCAGAACGGGATAAAAGAAACGAGACAGAGCGAGATGGCGCTCTACAACACCATTTTGACACGTTTCTCCCAAACAACGCATTATTTCTCCGGATTTTTAAAGCAATTCGATTATTTGATCTTGGAAAATCGCGAAAAACTTGAGAAAATATGATATTCGGTGTGTAAGTTTTGCAAAATAAAATCGCAAGTTCGAATTTCGAGCCAAAAGCGAGTGATCTATGCCAGTGTTGCCGTTCAGGAATAAAGAAAGCCATTCATTATCCTGCATTGCAGTCTACGGAAATTTAAAATTTTATCTATGTAATTTTTTTATTGATAACATAAAGCAAAAAATACGTGCCCAATATTTTTTTTCCGATAACCTGCCTGACGAAATAATTATAAATATTACTTTTTTACCCAGAGCACACATTCCTATTGCTATAGAGATTCCTTACGTAAGTAAATACCGTACCTGCATGTAATATAATATTTCACGCAGGTGGAGCCGTGGGCGCTCTCTAGTTTGTCAATAATGTCAATTGGCCCTTGGCTGTCTGTGTCACATACAGTCGCACATTTTCCGGTTGTTGGATTATTTATAAGCAAATAGCTGAAAAAAGTTATTACAATTCAATTGCAATTGGTAAATATGAGCGATTTCACCAAAGCTGATTCTAGGAACCGATACTGAACGCCGTATTTAGATTCCAAAAAAACTACTCATGTGTTGCCAATAAAATGAAAAAGTTTTGCATCGGTAAGTTTCAACTTTTCTAAATAATGTCCATAAGTAATTTATTTATGTATAATTGTATAGTTAAAATTAAACGCAACCTGAAAAATATAGTACATTGTGCATGAAGGGCGGTAAGAAGGGTATTACTAACGAAAGTTTATTAGAAGGCCGACGCCGAAGGCGGAGGGCTTTTAATGACTTGAGTTTGTATTACCCTTACTGCCCGTGATACACACAATGTTTTTCATCACATTTGCGAGGAAATAAATACATACAACAAAAGGCAAAAAATCTATTTATTAAAAGTTTGGTCTTTACATACAGAAGACATATTTTACTAAGTACAGGCAGTACCTCCGTAAATATTAGATTAAGTATATACGATTATAAATATAAAACTTTTTACAATGGAGACTTCAGACTTCCAGTACTTCCACAGATAATGATAAAAAACGCGTTTAGAAACTGGAAAGACGAAAGCCCATCCATACAGCCAGTTTTTATGGTTTTCAAAATAAAAATCAATGAAATAATTGCAAAGTAAACTCAAATAGTTTTAAAACACAATAATAACGTTTAAATTAAGTAATACTTATTTGTAGAAAACGTAAAAAACCATGTTTGATTTAAAACCTCCTTAGTGTGGAATGACATATTATACCTACTTACCTACGAGTGAACGCCATATTTTTTAAAACTAAACTCATTACTCCCTTGGGAAAATTACAAATTACCTATTACTCCCGTAGGAATAATTTAGGCCATTGTTCTTCAGTATGCCTGCGTACAATACGACGCTTTACGAGCAAGTGTGATGAAAAATAATTTAATGTATTAAATATTAATTTCACCTACAGATATTTGGTTGCAACTGTTTTGTAGAAGAAAAGTTCATATTACAGTGGTAATACTTAAGGTTTTAACAACATTTGGATACTATTTATCTCATAATTTGCGTATACAGTATTTTTGATATGCACATAAAAATATTGACAACAAATCACGTATGGCAAACTTTATGGGAAACATGGCGGCCACTTGGGATAATCTTAACACTTAAATAACAGCAAAGTATGAAATGACTATTATGTGCATGGGTTGGTTATATCTGGAACGTCACAATGACAATGACACTTGTGACAATGACGTTCGGCCATCTTTGGTAACTTTTTTGGAATCTAAATACGGTTTTAGTTTACATAATCTAGAAAACATAGTAAGTATAATAGAGTACCTGCACTGCATCAAATCCTAACCACAACTTTACTAATTTTATTGATGAAATGGGAGCATCACCAGAAGGTGTTGTTGAAATTAAATGTCCAGGATCAGAAAAAGCAATAATAATTATAATGTCGAAGAATCTTATATGATTCTTACGTGAAGAATCAAAAACTGCAAAGCAAATTTAAAACACAGATTCAATGCCAAATGCTTGCGTGCGGGAATAAAGGGACCTGTTGTTCTGTGTTGCAGACCCAAGTTTCGAAATGACGAAGAGTATTCGCCTAATTATTATAATATTATAAAGTGCTAAAAGTTAAAAATAAAACTTGTTTAATTTCAATCACTCTTTATTATTTCTCCTTGAACTAATCTACAAGCAATAGTTACAATTTCTTCCAAGTAAGGCACATGTTTGTAATTTACCACTGAGTGTGGTTTTAAGATTAAACACTTCTTGAAACGTCTGATCACATGTTCAACATGCAAAAATACTAGCTATGATTTTGCTTTGCATAGTTTCAGCTGCCTGTCTGCTTATCTCCAGAGTAGACAGTAGGGGGCACACTAGTAGACACTATTTCTTTGAACACCATATCGGCTAAAACTAACAGCATTGGGCTGCAAGACGCCTACGTCAAGTAAACTTATTTTCTATGATGGCTTAAGTAAGGTATTTGTGGTGGTTATACGACTGGAGTATTAAATGAAAAGCCACCATTAACACAAGGAGAATGTATTAGCATATAAGTTTACACAATGACGGCCATGTTTTAGTCAAAACACAGATTAGTAGAGAGTAACTAGACCAATGACATAGATAACATAAGTCTAGGTTTTGCCTTTTTAAATCTAATACAGACCACGGCATTGTGACATTGTTATTGTACATTCACAGTATTTCATAGTATGCGAGTATATCTTGTAATGCGACCAAGTCTAAGCTTGCCTTCATGGATTGGAAGGATTGGCAATCTGTATTCAAAGTTCATTGTTTATTTTATGCTCAATGTGACATTTGACAGTGACACATAACTAAATTACCACAGAATAGATTCGATGCGTATTTTTTAAATGAAAAGATGCAAAAGCTTTTAACGTATACAGACGGGGACTAAGGTCAAACAAAGTTCATACGTATTTTTGTTGAAATATCCATAATCATTGAGTAGGTATTTTATAAAAGTAAAATATGGAAAATGTTTGTTAAACACATATATCTCGAAACGGTTTTCGAAATAAAACTTCAAAAAAAGTGAACAATGCCAATTGTGTACCTACTGTACAGTTTGTGAGCATTTAGAATAGGTTCGGGATTTAGATACACTTCGGCTGTCAATGGCACTTTCTTATGCCAAAGAAAGAGATGTCAATATATATAACCCGAACTCGAATCCGATTCTAAGCGCTCACGTAGTGTACCTACTTATATTTTGCACTAAATAAATTAGAGTTTATTCACACAAACAAGCGGGACAACGCTATCCAGTAACGCGTGTGACAATAAAGACGGCTAGTCGAAATGTGCTCAATACGCATGGTGTAAGCGCATTGGCGTTTAAAATTACTCTGAGTAAGAAACTAAAGTATTGATTTGATTTTTGTCTTACCAAAAATAATTGGGGGTGGATGAAAATTTCAGAATTGCTTAATTTTTTTTCTGGTGATAGGAATAACCTTACTTAGTACCTGATAAAAGTTTGAGATTTTTCATTTCCGTCGTTGATTTTTGAAAAATAAAAACATCTTCCTCCGTCACGTTCTGAGCCTAGGACGGCTGATTTCGCGTTTTCCTTCAATTAAATTCAATTTTTAAAGATATGGCTCCATCGATACAATCGATGATTTCGCCAATGTCGAGTATAAAGACACTATCAGTGTGTAAGACGTTGTTCGGTAGGTAATGTTAACGTTGTGGTTAGTTAGGTTAGACTTCACAGCCTAACCTAAAAACCCAACCCCTCCCCCCCTTCGTCGGATATTAGCCAACGGTTAACTATTTTAATAAATGAAATAGTTAACCGTTGTTGCCCAGGGTGCACCGGCCCAAACGCTTCTCTTCCCCTTAAGATTAAGACTCTTAGAGGGAACCGTAACGCTCGAGCACACTAGGAGGTTATCCGACACGCATCCCGCGTTTTCCTTGGTCCATCGCATATTACAGAAAAATGTCTGTGGTAAACAATGACATTGACATCAGTGTTATTGTTATGACACATGAACAGAGTTGTAATTTGTAATTCCGTTTGTTGAATAAAACACTGTAAACTTACGTTTCACAGCAATAAATTCGGCGTTTTGGATAGTTTTGGCCAGCCAATTGATACCAATTTTCTGTCAGCTCTTCTCTTACAGCAAATAATCTCAAGCCGAGGTTTTTTTATCACTTTTGGAATACGTTGGTGGGTATAATTAACATGTCTTAGGATCTCTATACCGTTGATGTTCGTGGTCATCCATGGTGAATGATTTTGTTTAAAATCTATACACCAGCAAAATTAATCAATGTGTCTAGTTTGGGTTGCAGTGATCGTCGTCGCGGCTAACAAAATCAAATCCAGGGTCGAAAAGCGAAAGTCGTCGTTTGTTCAGGCAAGCTATTATCACTGTCAGATCAGATGTCTTATTTTTTTTACCACAGATTTTTTCTGTAATGTGCGATGGACCAAGGAAAACGCAAAATCAGCTGTCCTAGGCCCAGCACGTGACGGAGGAAGATGTTTTTATTTTTCAACAATCAACGACGCAAAAGAAAAATCTCAAACTTTTATCAGGTTCTAAGGAAGGTTATTATTATCATCAGAAAAAAAATTAAGCAATTGTAAGATTTTCATCCATCCCCAATTACTTTGTTTTTCCCCAATTACTGTGTTACAATATTCCTTCTCATTCCGCCTCAGAAATGATAATAAAGTTGATTTTCAAATTCCTATTCAATGATACCACTTGATATAGTATGTCGACTTTTTTATTTTTCACAATAATATGGAGTCTGATGGTCGCCATATTGGATTTGATTACTGTCATGTCTTTAGTGACACTCGCTAGATTAACACGGATCGATTGACGTAAGAATCATTAAAATCGGCCCACGCGTTCAGTCTCTTAGAGTGCCACAAAGGAACAAACATACATAGGCTGATAAACACATTGCCCTCCTTTGCGTTTCGCAGTCGGGTAAGAATGCCGAGGCAGGCCTAACTTTAAAATATATTTCGATATTGTTTACAATCACGTTTTCATCTTTGTGAGTCTAATTATGGATTGAAATATTAATCCTTTATTTCAAATATTGAAATAGATATTTAGAATCTAAAACGAGCATGGATATGGATAGCTCAGGTTAGGTTAGTTAAGTGACTCTTGAACTGCTTTGATTTCCCGTTGATATTTTTGATATTTAAAAAAGTGTAAAAAAAAATTAAAACCTCCATGCGCATAGTAGGAATATTTTTTTTTGTTTCTCGCCTAACCCTTAGTTTGGGGTTTTTTCGATTGAGTTATTCGTTTGCGAAATATTTAGCTTTGAAGTACTCATTTTTGTTGTAGTCAAGCCTCCCCATCTATCAGAGAAACTATAGTATTTGGAAATGTGAAAAAAATCAGAGCAGTATCAGTAGTGCACATAGTGAATTTAAAAAGGAAACTATCAGAGAATAGTACTTTGGCTTTACAGGTTTGCAAGTAATAGACACGCTCTTGCCCGGTTTGGCTTATATACGCGCTACATTTTTTCTGCCACTTTTCGAGGGGGACGAGGTACACACGTACATCACAATTCTACGCTCATGTCAAAATTTGTTACGTTCCTAAAAAAGTCATGCTAAAAAAAAACACACAAATGTTAATAACACGCACAAAATCAACAGATCCTCTGCATTTTGCAGACATAATGTCAAATCAAATTGGCAGAGGGGAAGTCGCGCGTTAACATCTCCTTTCCTTTTCTGCTCTAAGGGAATGAAAGTCTCCCAGGGGAAAATTATGAATAAGCTTACTCAAACACGTTATACCACGTATGAAGTTGTAGATAGATACCTACCTAAGTATCTGGACTATTTTGATGGAAGTTAATTTATACTGTAGGACTTTCTTGTACTTAATGTCAATTAAATCAGCCACTTGTTTTAATTTCACCCGTTAGTGTATAATAATAGTGTGAACATTGAAACAGTTAACGTAGTCTAAATTTACATCCGCCATAGCAAGGTATTTATCAAAACGTGAGAAACGGCGTGAGTTGGTTCAAGTCAAATTGCTGTAACCGTTACATTGTTACAGTGTAGTCGGACTCAGTGGCCGTATCTCCATTATCACAGTGGGTTATGCATTGTGTTCTAACATTGAGTTACTTTGAACACGATAGGAGCAAGCGTCATAACCTTGATCTATCCACGCGAAGTAGTAAGGTTGACTGAAAACCACCAGGCTGATTCTGACAGCAGCTCTGACGACAGCAATTACTTAGATATTTTGATTTCTTCGAGTTCAATCGATGAAAGTTGATTTGAATCAGGAGACGACGAATTTTAGGTGCGTTTTAAGTTTTTTGACATGTTTATGAATACAATTATATTTTTCATACCTTCTTCTTCCATTTCTTCTTTTAGCCTGGTGAAGTGTCCCACTGCTGGGCAAATGTTCTCCACGCGTCCCGATCTTTAGCGGTTTCATATCTACTCAAACTATTTTTCTCATTTTTGTTTGGCATTGATGAAATGACTTGGTCAAGGTAGCGGGGAGCCGCTGGATGCAAGCGAGCGATTATTAATAAATACCTTCATAAACTAGTGGATCTGCGAGCCGAAGACTTAGCGCGCTCTTTTTTGAACATTTTTTAATTTTTTTTCTTCCAAATATCCAAAAACTGAATCGACAAAAATAACCTGTATTCTACGTATGTATTGTCGAACCTACTCACAAAATTTCACGAGAATCGGTTGGGAAATGCGACCTGCTGAGGAGAACAGCCGGACAGACACGAAAACATTTTTGTCCAAGCTCAAAAGGGAGAGGCTCGGACAATAAATGGCCAGTATTCGTTATGCACATGCACGTTCTTCTAGAGAGGTTAATTAATTTAGTTTGTGAGCGTAGAAAATACATCTTGATGTATTTTATTTAAGACATAGATGAAAAGAAATATATTTCAGTTGTAGTTTATAGTGGAGGCGACCGCTGGTGAAAAAATTGGAGGTGTCACTGACGTGAAAGTAAATTAAAAAAAAAAACAGAAAGGGAGTGAGTGAATCGGCGAAGCCGCGGGTGCGAGCTAGCATAATAGCATAACAATACACTCTTTTTATTTGGACAGTCGTGTAAAAAACCGGGCAAGAGCGTGTCGGACACGCCCAGGATAGGGTTCTTTACGCCATTACGAAAAAGCCCTGGCATAGATACCTAATTTAAGGGCATTTTCATCACACCTATTCGAGACCAGTGTTAGCAGAGCCCTACTTCTAAGAGTCCTAAGCAAACTTTACAGTTTGCATTGTGGGGTCAGGTCAATTTATATCGGTTACCGACACAGACAAACATAATAATTTAATCAACTATTACTCCCAAACCTGTAAAGCCTGCTTATCTCTGATAGCTTTGCTTTTAAATTCACTATATACACTACTACTGCTCTGATTTTTTTCACATTTCCAAATATAAGTTTCTCTGGTAGATGGATGAGGGGAGACGGGGGACACTTGACTCTTGACAAAAATGAGCACTTCAAAGCTAAATATTTCGCAAACCAATAACTATCGAAAAATCATCATTGAGCACCCCCAATATTTTTGAAAGACGTATCCAACGATACCTCACACTATAGGGTGGGCGCGAGAAATAAAAAAAACATCCCCACTTTACGTGTAGGGGAGGTACCCCAAAAAAAATATTTTTTAAGATTTTATCCCGGCATTTTTTCGACCTCAATATTATGTATATCTACGCAAAATTACAGCTTACTAGTACCAATAGTCTCTGAGCTACGCCGCGGACAGACAGACAGACAGACAGATGGACATGACGAAACTAAAAGGGTTCTTTTTTGCCGTTTAGGCTTCGGAACCCTAAAAAATTATGCGATGAACTATTTTAAGGGTTACTTTGTTCTTATTAGTCTGATGTTCAGTCAATCTTCTTAAATTATTTTTAAGAAAAAAAGTCATAATACCTACGATTACTTGTTTATGTAGGTAAGTGATTGAAATTAGGTTCGGATGTCACTATATCTCAGAAAAAAAAACCAGGATGATAAATATCTAATACTGAACTACCGACCTACCTACTGGAGTTAACCGGTATTAAAATGGTTATTTTATTTGTGATACGAGGTTGGTAAGGAAGATTTTGCAAATGAGTTGACGAGTGATAAACCCGAGCCGTGGCGAGGGTTTTCATCGTCACGACTCACAAGTTTGTAAAACCTTGCCGACCGTGTATTATACAGATAACAGCTTATTAAATTATATCTGTAATAACACCAATTTAAAAAATAAACAGAAGTTAATTAACAAAGATGGCGCGTCAATATATCCGCGCTTGCGTAAGTTTTATTTTTATTTTGGTAAAATAAAATTATCAATCAGGCACAGGCACTCGAACGTCAAGCCACTGCGAATTTTTAGAATAAATTTTAGGTGCAAAACTCTAAAATCTGAGGTAAATAAAATACAGTTTATATTGAATACTAACATTTTTGCAAATTATAGTCTATATATAGTCTTCCGATGGGTTTTAAATTATAGATTATTTAGTTTTAGATAATTTTATTTTGCAATTCACTGCTTGATTTTATATTTTTATAAAATTTTCGACGTATAATTCGATTTTTTTATTTATTTTAGGAATTCATGACTCCTTGCTTATAAACTTTTAAATTGGACTTCTAATAAAAAAAAAAAAACAACTAAAAAAACCACACTCGTGCAATAAATTTAACTTACGAGCCTGAAACGAAGAAAATATGTTGAAAATTTAATTTTAATACATCCAACTGTTCAAATTATCACATTTACAATTTATGTATTAAAATATTAGAAATACGGATCACATTATTATAGATAAAATAGTACGAATACTCGCAGAGCATAATGTATTATTAGGTAGGTATGTGAGAAAGAACAATGCAAATATTTATTAAAAAATACGGTATCGCAAATATACAAACATGTTTATTAAGTGAACACTTACAAGGTAGGTAATACTCGTATTAGCCTTTGTTCCACCTGCAACGTAGGTATTCAATTGCTTTGAGTAAAATTAAAACTATTTTCTTACTTTATGTAAAATTTAGTAATTAACTACTTTAAGAGACAATCCATATGCACCTATACTTAAACGAGTTCAGCTTGTTTTGAATAATCACTTCAATTAAATACGAATCATCAGATTTATTTTAGTAAATAATAAGTAAGTCAATAAAGAGTAAAAATACACAGATTAAATTTTGTACCTGAATAAAAAAGGGTCTTGACAGACAGACGGGCAACAAAGTGATCCTATAAGGGTTCCGTTTTTCCTTTTGAGGTGCGGAACCCTAAAAAGAATTTTACATGGTGTCAATTCCTTCCGCAGCAGGGTTTTGAAACACTTTTTACATGGCACTAATATCCTGATATCCTGTTCACTACTAACTAAAAATAAGTAGTTCATCATGAATTTGAAATCGCAGTGTAAAAACTCACTCGCGATATCTAGCCAAACACAAATATATATTACTGTCATTCTCGGCATGGATTCTGGCCGACACTAACACTCGTCATTTAGTGTAAAAAGTTATGCCTGGTCATAAATAAAAAAAATGGTGTGGATAAAATATCAAAACATAACTACCTGTGTTATGTTAAGTAAAACATCGCTTGTTTGGATCAACTAAAGAAATTATATGGAAGGAATGATTATACATATAGGAAGCTAAGTTACAGAATATTTCATATTCTATTTAGCTACTTAGTAATAGCTTAAATATCGTGTAATTGGTTCAAATAATGCAATAAACTTACTGTGAGTGCAGAACGGCCGGTCACTGGTAAAAGCACTGGGTGCGATAGCGCAAGTATGCGATGCGCACGTGAGGAGCAATGACTTGGACGCTCGCACTTGACCTTGCGGGAAGCGAGTAGATGCGATTCAGCCGCCTGTACTCGTTTTATACTCAGCTTGCGCCGATCGACACACGGCGTCAAAGTTCTTCGAACTTTGAAATTTGTGTTCATGAATTCGTGAATAATATCATATACTTACCAACTTTGGTATGAACTATCGATATCTAGACATACACTACCACCGTTAAAAAGGTTATTTTATCATGTACTTACACGAACCCATTTACTCGCGAAAATTTACAACCATTCAACATTCACCAACCAATGTATTTTCCAACCATTTCTGGTTTAAAAGTGTATATCCATGTGCCTATGGACTAGAACCAGTTAGTTCAGTTAAGTCATCTAGTGAACGTAACAGTAAATATTTAGCCCAAGAAATTGATTCCCGTCCCGAATGAGTACTAGCAATACCAGTAGAGTCGCGAACGAGTACAAAACATACGACGTCATTAGTTCCAGAGAACCTTTTATAATCCTCAACAAAAAAGAGAGGTGTTATAAGTTTGATTATATAAGTACTATCAACATAGAAAAGTTGAAAAACCTCCGACATTGTCATTTCAAAGTTTAATATTTCAAAAAACGGGTAAACCGATTTTGATGAAACTTAGCTAAGAACCATCTCGATTAAACTAGCTTTCGATTAAGAAAACCGCATCGAAATCGGTATATCCGTGTGGGAGCTATGATGCCACAGACAGATACACAGACACACAGGTCAAAACTATAACACTCCTCTTTTAAAAATGCAACTACCTACAAGTATTGCTCGTTTGCCTTTCTTATCGTAAAAAAAAAACCGGCAAAGTGCGAGTCTGACTCGCGCACGAGGGTTCCGTAAAAAGATTTTAACGCTTTTCTCCAGTGTTTTAAGAAGTCCAGCGTTAGCAGAGCCCTGCTCCTAAGCAAAATGTACGCAGTGTGGGGTCAACTTATATTCAACATACAATGACAATGCAAAGAAAAATTCGTTAAGCAGCTGGACTTGAACCAGCAACCTCGGTAATCCGTACCACGCTCCACCAATTAAGCTATACTTAACGTTGGTGTACCTAACGAATTTTTCAATGCCTTGTGTCATATTTTATTTGGAAGATCTCTCCTCAGCGCCATCTATGAGTAGCTTAATCAAGCAGCTCACCCACTACGGAACTTCTACAGTTACGCATTAGTGGCAAGAGATGGAGCTATTTTCTGAATCAATGAAAATAATCGATTTGATTAAGCTACTCATAGATGGCGCTGAGGAGAGATCTTCCAAATAAAATATGACACAAGGCATTGAAAAATTCGTTAGGTACACCAACGTTAAGTATAGCTTAATTGGTGGAGCGTGGTACGGATTACCGAGGTTGCTGGTTCAAGTCCAGCTGCATAACGAATTTTTCTTTGCATTGTCATTGTATGTTGAATTTCATTCTATGAATGTTTCATAAAAATAAAAACAAAAATAATCAATAAATCGATTATTTTCATTGATTCAGAAAATAGCTCCATCTCTTGCCACTAATGCGTAACTGTAGAAGTTCCGTAGTGGGTGAGCTGCTGGATTAAGCTACTCATAGATGGCGCTGAGGAGAGATCTTCCAAATAAAATATGACACAAGGCATTGAAAAAATTCGTTAGGTACACCAACGTTAAGTATAGCTTAATTGGTGGAGCGTGGTACGGATTACCGAGGTTGCTGGTTCAAGTCCAGCTGCTTAACGAATTTTTCTTTGCATTGTCATTGTATGTTGAATTTCATTCTATGAATGTTTCATAAAAATAAAAACAAAAATAATCAATAAATCGATTATTTTCATTCAACTTATATTGGTCTGTGAAATTTACAGACAGACATAAAATTTTAAGATTTTGATACTTTTAGGAGTGGTTGTGTTATAAGTGCTACCTTCATATCAAATTTCTAGTTTCTAGGGCAGCTGGAAGTACCCTCGAGGTTTTTGGAAATCGGCAATTTGAATGGAAATAGATTTTTTAATGACTGTATCTTTTGATTGCGTTGACTTAGAAAGTTGATTTTTTCACGGCTTTAAGGGACCGCAGGCTTGAGTATTTGATATTAGTTTCAGCATGCTACCTCCACGCGTTCCAGAGAAAAAGGGTCTTGACAGACAGACAGACAGACAGACAGACAGACAGACACACGGACAACAAAGTGATCCTATAAGGGTTCCGTTTTTTCCTTTTGAGGTACGGAACCCTAAAAAAACGATACAGGGCACCGTTATTAGTTAATATTGTTAATCTTTTTTCCATTGCCTGCATAGGGTAAAGGATTCAGTAGTCAGCCTTTTAACGACTTTTCAAAATTCAAACTCTTATTATTCAGTCGTGCTTAGTAAAAATGAAAATAATTAACATTTTATACTGTTCGATCAGTCGTTTATTGAAGTTCAATTTTAAAATGAAAAGAAGCATCTAAATCGATTAATGTAATATTTATTAAGCTTTTAACGAAAAAAGGCACTTTTCTCTAGTAGTCGGCCTCCGAACCCCTAATACTCAGCCAGTGAGTACCCAGTACTCGGCCTTTAGTTTTTTAATTATATTAAGATCCAAATGAACAAAAAAATATGTATTGCATAAAAGTATAATAAAAAAGCTATGTAGGAACCTTTTTACTAAAAACAAACTTGAAATAAAGCACATTTCAGTAGGGCAAGATTGGCACCATTCGTAAACGGGGAAGCTTCATACAGTCACTACAACCGCTTGTTAGAACGACGTATTTATTATGGCTCACACACGAGAAGGCTCGGCTGGCCGTCACTTGTCAACGAAGTTACCCGACAATGCGGCCATTGCAAGTAATGCGAGAGAATGTAATGTGTTTTTGCACGCTTAGAGTAAATATTTTGTCGATGTTTTCGGGTGTGTTGTGGTTATGTGAAGTGACAAAATCTATTGAATTATTGCTAATTGGTAAGTAACTACGACCATGATAGTAATAATGTATTTTTTTTGTGGGTTTTCATACATGATTTGTGTGTTTGTAAAAATCTTTCATTTCGGGGCAGTTTCGTACGCCTGCTTGATGGGCACATTCGTACGTGCCCCTAATGGTGGTACTGTGGGGGGGTAGCACTGATGCCCAACAGATATTCATCACGCAAAAAAAGTGCATTCGTATATTAGCCAATATACGTGTACCGGAGAGCTGCCGTCAGCACTATATAAAATACAAATTGTTAACCCTACCCTCAATCTACATATTGGAATCGGCACTTTTCGTACGTAAACATCCAGACCTATTTAAGGCAAAAGTAGACACTAGCACAACTAGAATACAATACAGAAATAAATTGTTATTACCGAAATCTAATTTAGCAATGTTTAGAAATGGTCCACAATACAAGTGCATTCAAATAGCTAATAAAATCCCAGAACACATTAAGCAAGAATCCCGCAATAGTATATTCAAAAATAAGTTAAAGACATTACTAATCGAAAAATGTTATTACTCTGTCAACGAGTTTTTAAATGATGAAACCGCATAATAATTTTCTCTCTCTAGCAATTAAGTGATTGTTAGTAAATAAACATTCTCAAATATATTGACGTCTAAATTATATTAATTAAATTATCAATTTTAATAACTCTTTGACATAGAAAGTATCAACTTAGTAATTTAATTTAATTATATCATGCATGACTAAAAACTTATTGTAATTAATCGCTTTTATATTACCATATTTTGACATCATATTACTCTAGATTTAGCTTTAATTAAGTATTATTGTGTGCGCTCACAGGGCGTCATGGACTGACTTACAAAAATGTAACATCTTTATTATAATGTACATGACTATACAATGAATAAATAAATAAATAAATAATTGTACGAATGCACCCACATGTATAATTATGTATTAAAAGGTTTTTTTTTAATTTCATATTGGAAGATTACAGATAATAGAACAAGAAAGAAAAGCAAAAGCGAGAGAGTTGAAAAGCACTTTAAAAATTGTCGCACAATCTAAGCAAAAAAAATAACAAATAAGAAAAAAGAAAGCAGTGATTCGAAATCTGTAAATTCTGATATTAGTTTATAGGAAAGTTCGACAACAGTAGTAGGTACATTATTTTGATGACAATAAAGATGAATATGTCGATGCTACCGTGAGGCTCGAAAAAATTAACGGCAACAGTTAATTTTGTGTTGATCAAAATTGGTTGTTTAAAACCTAGCTAATTCTCAAACGGAATTTAAGGTGTCGTATTTAAGATAAAACCAGGAAAATCCTACTCCTTAGTGTTTCCTAATATTGAGGACACTCTTAACGTTGACATTTCTGATGTTACATTGGTTCTTCCTAATCTGATCTCCAGGAGCTTCTACGACTAGGACCTCTAAATTATTCACATTTCCTATTGATTTCACAAAATACAATGTGCAATAATTAGTTATTAAGACTTAGCTTATCTTCTACTTATGTCTGATACACCAAATAACTAGAATATTGATCTCTTATTGACTGACTCGGATTAAAAATTAGTGTAGTCTGCACCATGTTGTGTTTTTCCTACATATTGATTTCTTTTTCTAAGAAATGAATATGTTTTGTTGGTAAAAGGTATTGTCATTTAGTTTGTTACATCGTTACTATTTATAATGCCAATTAAAACGACATCTGATAATTACTTTGCTATTTTATTTAACCTGTACCTACCTACAAACCTACCGTCCGAATGTTCCCCTACCTATGTACGGATGTACCCCTATAGTGGGGTAGATTCGGACTTTTGACAGCTTTTGCTAGAATACATTTCATTCATTTTTTTAAGAAATAATGACTGCATACATTTTTATTAGGAAGCTGAATGTATGTAATTTGTTATATTTAGCAATTTATCTTTGATATCAGAATTTATAAAAATCAAAGTCTGAAAAGTGTACGAATGGTGCCAATCTTCCCCTAATTGCTGCACAGGGGGCCGAGTGTTGGAAATTATTTTAAACATGCTCTCCAATACTAGGCCTAATTAAAAAAATATTTTTAACGGGGCCGACTATTGGGTTTTTGTAATAATTGAGTCTAGTGCTCCTTACAAAATTTAAATATTTAAAAATAACGACTTTAACGGTATGCATTTCATAGGAAAGTATAAAATTAGGGCAAAAGCCAAAAGTTGCCCTCTCGTAGCCGAGCATTGAATTTTGGATAAAAAAAAAGTGGTTTCTAATAGTCGGCCGTCTCAATTTTGCCTAAAACAATTAAAATCATCAAATTTAGTTTAGTAAAATACATTGTTTCTCATCAGATTTCAAACCACTGTTCTGAACAAAAAAAACCGGCCAAGTGCCGGTCGGACTTCGGACGGGTTCCGTAGAAAGATTTTAACGCTTTTCCCGTGTTTTAAGAATTCCAGTGTAAGCAGAGCCCTGCTCCTAAGCAAAATGTACCCATATTGGTCCTCGAAATCTAGAGACAGACATAAAAATTTAAGATTTTGAGACTTTTCTGAGTGGCTGTACTATAAGAGCTACCTTCATACCAAATTTCAAGTTTCTAGGACAACTGGAAGTACCCTTTAGGTTTTCAAAAAACGGCAATTTGTATGGAAACGACTTTTTTAATGACTCTCTTGATTGCGTTGACTTAGATGCTTGATTTTTTCACAGCTTCAAGGGACCGCAGGTTTGAGTATTTGATATTAATTTCAGCATCAGAAAAAGGGTCTTAACAGACAGACAGACAGACGGACAACAAAGTGATCCTATAAGGGTTCCGTTTTTTCCTTTTTAGATACGGAACCCTAAAAATGGCGGACATTGCACAAAAGTTCTTGACGGAGGACATCGCTTGCATAAACATCTTTCTCATCCCTCCTGGACTGTTCTCTGCGCCGATCAAGCTATGTTTACGACCAATTAAGAGCGTGTGCCTCGTTTTAGGGACGTGTGACAGGTCTAATTTGAAAATAGCGCTATTTATCAACAATAAACGACGGCAAAGGCTGACTGCAGGATCCCGGCTGGCCACTAGTGCGTGTACCCTATACAGTTAACTGTAAAGCACGTCTTTTGAGAAAGAAATACGCATGTTAAACTTAACTTGTAATGCCTAAGAAGTGAAATATTTATTTATGTAAATAATATTTTTACATGCTTTACATTATCCGCGATCTTGGATTATAGCTAAGAATCGAAAAGGTGCACTTTAAGTTAGGTACGTACAACAAAATCAAAAAGCTGTGTAAATCTCATAGAACAGGAAAGGAATGGAGGTGTTAACGTGCGATTTCCTCTGTGCCAAATCTCTAACATTAAGTCTGATCAAAATGATCAGGGTCTGTTGATTGTGTGCGTGTTTTTGGCATTTGTGTGACAGTTTTATTTTGTGTGCGTTTGTAGGAACGTAATAAATTTTGACAGGAACGTGTGTTCCTCATCCCCCTCAAAAAGTGGCAGAATAATTGTAGTGCCAAAGTGATAAGCCAAAGGCGCCTCCCGTTTGTCTGCTTTATGATAAATCCTAAAGCCTAGAATATAATCATGTGTACCTATAAGAACCTCAATATCTATAGTTTTTCATGGCTAGGTGCGATACACGCCACAACCGAACGTCATGGAAGGTTCGCGACCACCCAGTATAAAGTGATCTCCCTCGACCCGCGGACCCTAACGAAAACTTAAAAAAAGAAGCTGCCGCTAGTAAACCTGACTGAACTGGACATGTTCGCATGGCGCTCGATTCTTACATGTACCTATCTAAGTTTACCGTATCTTTAGTAACTATACTTACGTACTTATATCCACGCCATTCCATGACATAGACGTACCTAACCAGATCTGACCTGCGTTACCGAGTAATGTTTTTGAGATTCCAGCAATACCCTGAATATAATTACAAGTCTAATTACTTCAAAATTTACTATTTATTGTAAAAGTATTCACTAATTACAAAACTAGATAAAAAAAAATAGATGGTCAATTAATACTCACCGGCACAGGGTGTGTGTCTCAGTGCCTTCTACTATATACAGTGGTGGTCATTCATATAATTAAGAACGCTTATTTAAAGGTAAGTTTTCTTTTTCAAACTTACAAACTAAGTATAACTATTTGCGTGTATTTGTTTGTATAACTCTCGGTAGTGCAAAACTTTTCCATACTTAGCGGTAAGTATATTCGTATTCATAATTGACTTGAAAACAAATAGATAAACTTTATAAGTACAATAGATTTGAGCCTACTATTACCACTTACTGGCTGGTCACATAAATAAGAATAGTTAATTTTTCATTCAAATTTAAATGCAGGGCACTGGCTCCGTGGTTAGGTCACTATTCGTATAGTTTTGGCGCCATTTAGTGTTGTAAGTCTTAAAAGTGATTGCTACTTATGAAAACATCATCATCATCATCACTAGCCTTTTTTACGTCCCACTGCTGGGCACAGGCATCCTCTCAGAATGAGAGGGCTTGGGCTATAGTTCCCACACGGGCCCAGTGTGGATTGGGAACTTCACAAACATCATTGAATTGCTTCGCAGGTGTGTGCAGGTTTCCTCACGATGTTTTCCTTCACCGAAAAGCTCATGATAAAATACAAATGTAAGTCCGCATCTAAATTCCGAAAAACTCACGAGGTGCGAGCCGGGATTTGAACCCACGACACTCTGCTTGAGAGGCCATAGGTCAAACCACTAGGCTATCACGGCTTATGAAAACAATGGGAAAAAATAAAAGTAGTGATAAATCTACAAGAGAAGTAATCATAAAACTTCGCGAGAAGAATTGGCCGTGTAAAAAGATAGTCGACCATCAGAATCTGCAATGCCCAAAAACGATGGTTTTCCACGCTTTGAAGTATTTTGCTAGGAATCAAACAACTTCAAATGTTCCACGTGTACCTAAACAGAGAAAGTCATCTCGTCGAGATGATCGAAATATCGTTCGTTTGGCAAAACAAAATCCGTTTAAAGGGTCTAATGAGCTGAAAACAATACATTACTACAGAGGCCGGAAAGTAAGGGGTTGCCGGCCGAATATCATATAGACGGCCGAGAGTAGCGAGGTCAGATAGTTAAGAGCCTGGCAACCCCTTTTCACGCCAAGGTACATATGTATAGTGCTCTTCTCAAACATGCAATGAAATAAATAAATAAAACCCCAAGAAATAAAACTTTTATTTCTAAAACCAAAAGTAACCTTGACATAAAATATAACTAACTCATATATAACAAGTACCTAAGTATATTTCGTTCTGTTTCCAACTCGGATTGAACAGGATATATAGATAATCCATATAATCTAAAAAAAAGTGTAATGGATATTCCATTAAATATTTCACGTTACTTCAAAAATACGAAAGCACGTTTCTACACGAAATGTTAGGACCTACCACTGGAACGACCGTTTGTAATTCTTGTCAATTGTGACAATTAAAATTATAGCCTCTTTTCGCCATAGATCGTATCATAGTTTTACTCTGTATATACCTAGTTGGTTGTGGTGAAGGTGTTTTGGTTGTGTTTGTTGTAGTTGGACTCTGGCTGTTACCCTACCGAAGACTGGCAGTAACACCGTACAACGTGACAAGAGTCTACTGGCCGTGTCTTATCCAACCTCGACATTGGCAGAATCATCAAAAGTTTGATGGGGCCACATTTCCCTAAAAATTGAATTGAATTGAGCCTCTTCAAATTGTTTGTTTTGTTATGAAATCCCTAGTGGATGGGTAAGTAGATAAACTTAACTAAGAAAACAATTTATCGTTATGGTAAAAACTGTAGAATTATAGGAACACGATGCATTTCGGGCTGTAAGATGCTTAGTATACAAAACATTAAAGGTAGGCATGACTTCTAAAACGAAAAACAAACAGATTATTTACTTAATGGATATTGTAATTTTTTTGACAGGTACGCTAATGTTGGCTTGCTGAATTTCTGCCGATGAACCAGCTTGTGATGATACAATGCGAGTGGTGGATTGTTCACTTGCTTTTGTTTCATGTTGAGAAGGCAGTCGTGGCTGAGGATCTGAAAGTGCAGACCATGAGATTGACTGGAGTGTACTGGCGGTTGATTAGGGGCAGATGGTATCATTTGTGTACTTGAAGATTTTGGCAGTGTAACAATGTTGAATTTTGGAGGACTATGTTACTCAATGGAAACTGGAGGGTCGCGGGATCTGCCTGGCTGTTGATTTGTGTAAAGTGATGGACGTTGCTGGTGTGATACTGATGGGTGTTGTACAAATTCATCAGACTCGCTTGTGCTATTTTTGGATTCAAGGACAATATCCTTTATGATATTTTTTGTTATGTCATGTTTATTGCCAATGGAATCCTCAATATAATCCTTCTGCAACTTTGTCGGACTTCCACCAGTAGACTGGCTCCAGAGTTTGCTAGAAATGTTGCAGATGTACGGCGGAAGCAATGTCCGGTATAGAGTTCTGGGTTTTCTAAATTCAAAAACATGGCTATATATTTGTCTTGGCAGGGATAACATTTTATGGCGTCCAATCACTTGTCTGGTACATTTTCCATTTTGGTACTTCAGAAAATGCCTATTAGTTTGCGTATCTTGAGGCCGTAGAGCAAAATACTTTCTTAAATATTCAAGAACTTGGAATTCTGGATAATGATATCCACGTAATTCACACGATAATGACAGCTCAGAATAAAAAAGAAACTTTATAAAGTTTATGTAAGCAGCCAGTTCTAAGAACTTTTTGATTCAACCTTGTACATTGTGTTTAATATTGTATCAAATGTACGAACCAGTTTTCTTTCTAGTGAGACTATAAGAACTTTTTGATTCAACCTCGTATATTTAGTGTGGTCAATGAATAATTGTGGATGGAATGGTCGAAAGCAGAAAGTTTGACTTTGGGACTTTGTTTGGACTAGTTAAGAAACAAACATACTAAAAGTCCCCACCCCCCCCCCCGAGAAAAAACGGGACCTTCTTTGGGCCCCCCACCCTAGGGCTCACCTCCGAGGAGTGGAGACTTTTAGTATATTAATCCTCTAACTAGTCCAAACAAAGTTCCGAAGTCAAACTTTCTGCTTTCGACCATTCCCTCCACACCCCCTTGTGAGCATTCATTTCCTAGACTAATTGTGTTTAATATTGTATCAAATGTACGTACCAGTTTTCTTTCTAGTGAGACTATAACCATCTTCGAAATCTGAAAGAATGAACTTTCTCGATATTCCATACTCTATTGAAAAACTTAAAATACGATTTGCCTTACACAACTGACACAAAATGACTATTCCAAACGCTATTAAAAAACTACAGAGTGCAAGTCTGTCTAACATAGATAGTTTAAAAATAGTTCATAAAACCTATCAAGATATTTCCAAACGAAACTTGAGCGTCAAAGGAAAAAGTATTTTTCATAAACTGTAGTTGGTTTTAAATAAGAATCCTGGCTATAAATCCTGGCACACTAAAAACTATGAACGAATTGTTACAAGGCAAAGAAATAGAACTGCGATCGCAAACTTTTCGTGCAACAATTGATTCCTTCAAAAATTTTAAATATGCACCTATATTAATGATTAATTTTGAAAATCGTGTCAACTACTAAATTTACTGCATGTAATTGGGCAACTTTTCGCCAAGAATGTTGCGGGGTCGTTTATTTAGTTAAAATTCTTGTTTACGTTTATATAAATATATACGTATTATATAAATCTAGCTGTTACCCGCGACTTCGTACGCATAAAACACTTATTTACAAACCCTCACCCTCACCCTTTGCATCAAACCCTTCATTTTGTAAACCAGAATAACTCAAATTTCATATTGACTTGCGAGAGCCCTGAGACCACCTGTTCATAAATCCGTTCATAGCTGACAGGTACTGTTACCTATAAACTATGTCCATACTAATATCTAGGTGTCTAGCACAAAAAATAAACAATGAACTTTCATTTAAATATGCAAGAGCCCTTAGGCCCCCCACATCCTGCCCTGTCGTAAAATCTATTCATAGCTGACAGGTATTATACATAAAATACCTCCCTGTCAAATATCAGGTCTCTAGCACGTAAAAAAAAACCATGAACTTTCATTTAAACTCGCAAGAGCCCTTGGACCACCGACATCCGGCCGGCATTTAATAGATTTATTACCGACTGATGGTACTACCTATAAACTACCTCTCTGCGATATTTCAGGTTTATTAACCTCGCAAGTTTATATAAAGTACCTTAATTAAGGATCTTTATATAAACTTGCGAAAGTCCCTAGACCATCCAAATCCGGCCGTCACGAAATCCGTTCATGGTTGACTTGTACTATACCTATAAACTACCTCTCTGCTAAATTTCAAGTTTTTATGCCCTTAGATCATATGCAGAATGCAACGCAACCCGTAGATGGTACGTCACATGTATGCCCAATATGCAGTAGAACATTTAGTAGTAGTAGAGGTTTGAATATTCACAAATCCAAATTGCACAAATGTTTAAGTCAGAATGCCCCCCCCCCTTGTACATAAATCCTGTCTCCCCAAATACAAACCGTACTCCTACTAATCCACCCACTATTCCCTTCCATCTGCATTTGAGCCACTTAAAAAACAATGTTAAGGTGGTAAAAAGAATTCCCCGTGGCGCCCGGATCTCCGTCGCTACTCATTTGGCTCAACTTATAACGAAATGTTTGGACAATAATAGCTATGCGGACTGGCAGAATTTGTTACTTTTCCCATTTAATACACTTCACGTTAAAGACGATAAATCGTCTAAGATTTCTCTTACCCAAAAAATAAAAAACAATTGTTCCAATTATTCACCGCCTTGCCTTACAGTTTTTAGTACAGGCAAAAATAGCAATCAAAATTATTTTAAAAACAAAGTGGAATCTAAAGTTAGCGACGGAGACCTGAAGGGGGCCGCGCGGTTACTTTTTTCCAGTGACGTACTATCTCCAGATAATAGCGGCACACTCTCGGCCTTACAAACTAAACACCCTCGAGCTCCTACAAACGCATACTTTTTGGACCCGCCTACGTCGCCCGATGTTTGTTTAAACATTCACGAGAAAGACACAGTGAATGCAATCTATTCATTTAAAACCGGTTCTGCAGCAGGTCTTGACGGACTTGCTCCCCAACACCTAAAAGACCTTACCTCTCACTGTGTGGGCGACGCAGGCAAACATTTAATCCTCGCTTTAACAAAATTAATAAACCTCATGCTGTCTGGCAATGTTAATCCCGAAATAGTTCCCGTTCTTTATGGAGCCAACCTAATTGCGCTCACTAAAAAAGAAGGAGGTGTCAGACCCATTGCGGTCGGCTCTACATTTCGGCGATTAACTTCTAAAATTTCAGTTCGTCACATAGTTTCAAAATTGCAACCTCAGTTTGAACCAATTCAATTAGGTTTCGGTACTAAAGGTGGGTGCGAAGCGGCAGTCCATGCCCTGCGCACCTACCTTAATAACGATCAGTGTGAGGTTTTACTCAAAATTGACGTCAAAAATGCATTTAATTCGGTAAACAGGGACACCTTGCTCACAGAAATTAGGAATAATATTCCGGAAATTTATAATTACCTACTTAACTGTTATCATGAACCTTCTAAATTAATGTACAAAAGCAACGAATTATCTTCTGAAGTCGGCTGTCAGCAGGGTGATCCCCTCGGACCAGCCATTTTCAGTTTAGCCATTAACCCAAAAGTCCAAATTTAACGTATGGTATCTTGATGATGGTTCCCTAGGAGGTGATGCAGTTACGGTACTTTCAGATCTCTCAGAAATTATAAATAAATTTAAGGCCATTGGTTTAGATCTAAACTTTAATAAATGCGAACTGTTCATAAACAACGCGATCCGATCCGATCTCTTCCAACATTTTAATTTACTTTGTCCAAATATCAAAATTGTCGATAAGCAAAACTTAAGCCTCCTAGGGTCACCAATCTTCGACGATGCCATTCCAGATTTAATCGCAAAAACTGTTTCAAAATTTCAAAATTCTGCAGACCGGCTGCTGGAAATCAGTGCTCACACTGCTATCACTATTCTAAAATTTTGCCTTTTTGTGCCAAAATTTACTTATTTGCTTCGTTGTTGTCCCTTTTGGAAACATCAAAATTCTCTGACCTTAATTGATTCCCTTATGAAAACTTCTTTGGAATCTATACTTAACTTACAATTCAATGGGCAATCTTGGACCCAGGCTTCCCTTCCTGTCAGATATGGTGGGCTAGGTATCCGCAAAATTTCTAGTGTTGCTTTACCAGCGTTCCTATCATCTGTCCACAGCACGTCCACCCTCGTAGGTAAAATCCTAAAGGATTGTCCTTCAAACTACGAGACGACGGGTTTGGTCGATGCTAGGAATGCTTGGCTAATGGCTTGTCCGGGTGAAAATCCTCCCGCTTATCCAAATTTCCAACGGAGCTGGGATGACACACTATCCAAATTAACTTATTCTAATATTCTCAGTTCCAGTTCAGGCCCAGACCGCGCAAGGCTTTTGGCTGTGGCAAGAAAGGAATCCGGTGACTGGCTTCATGCTTATCCTTCCGTTAACACCGGAACCTTTCTTGAGCCTGAAACACTGAGAATTGCAGTCGGGCTAAGACTGGGTGTTGCGCTGTGTTCACCACACCGTTGCCTCTGTGGCACCAATGTGGACGAAACGGGACACCATGGTCTTTCCTGTCAAAAGAGCGCCGGCCGTTTCTCCCGTCATGCCGCGCTCAATGACATAATCCGCCGGGCTCTTGCCTCTGCGAACGTGCCGGCCATTTTGGAGCCAAGCGGCATTGCCCGCGACGATGGCAAAAGGCCGGACGGCATGTCTCTGATTCCCTGGAGAATGGGTAGGGTTCTGGTTTGGGATGCGACCTGTGTCGATACAGTAGCACCCTCACATCTCCAGGGAACCACACAAAAAGCTGGTGCGGCGGCAGAAACGGCCGAAAATAGAAAAAATTCTAAGTATCAATCTCTCGGTCCGAATTATAATTTTGTTCCTGTCGGGTTTGAAACTTTGGGTCCATGGGATCCCAGCGCTTACAAGCTTATTTCTGAGTTACAAAAGCGCTTAGTTGATGCAACTTGTGACCAAAGGGCTGGCAGTTTTCTCTCTCAAAGAATCAGCATCGCTATTCAGCGAGGCAACGCTGCCAGCCTTTTGGGCACTATGCCACGGGGGCCTTATTTAGATTTAATTTAGTTTTAAGTTGTAGTTTATTTAGTTTAAGCTTAGATTTAATGTCATTGTAAATTGCTTTTATTATGTAAATAAAGTTAAAAAAAATATATATATATATATAAAGGACATATCGCTTCTAACAACTTTTTCGAATTTTGATCTCATTCATTTATCTATACATGTAATAAAATCGTAGACCCGGCGCGTCTGTACATTGAAGAAATTTGCAAAAAAAAAATTGGGTCGCGTGGAATAATTAACAGAACACAAAACTGATTTTTTGAATTTTTTGTCTGTTTGTCTGTTTGTATGTTTGTTTGTGGAGGCATCACGCAAAAACCACTGGACAGATTGGAATGAAATTTGACATGGTAATAGTTTACAACCTGGAATAATACATAGGATACTTTTTATCCCGTTTTATTTAATGTTTTTTACCTTAATTATTATTTAAATTTTCTTAAGTACATATTTTTTCATAATTGAAACTGACCATAGATATCACAGCTGATTCAGCTGTCATGGCTGTCACACCATTGTTTTCATGCAGGCGTTCTATTCGAAATTTAACATTTTTATCAATGTCTTAAATAGCTTGGTAGTATTAAAAAGAAATACAAAATACACCTTTTAATAAAAAAAACCGGCGAGACTATGTAAATAACAATAACGCACTAAGTTTTGATTTATTCAAAGCTATGTAAATGATATTAATTTAATAGCTTTTAGTAACAAAATCGTGATCATTTGTTGTATTGGAGTCCACCATGATGAAAATAAGAGGAGAATTAACTATTAACTAAAGCAAACTTAGTATAAATTTCAATGGAAAATTTTTAGTCGTTGTGAAACTATTATAAAATAGGGGTAAGGAAATTAATGAATTTAGTCAGTTATCGAGTATTCAATTAAGTAAAATATATGAATAATGACTTAAGATATTGTAATATTTTGCAATAAATAATATTTAAGACACTGCCACAATTAAAGTAACAACAATGTCAGTTTTGGCTCGCTGTATTATAAGAGTTAATTAATAATTAGAAATTCCTTATTTCCTCTTGATGTTTAAGAAAAAATCTATATCTGCCACGGCTAGAATAGCAAATGCTAGACTCGTACTTTGATTGTTTGATTAGTTACTTTGATTGAAGATTTCTTTTCTTGTGATTTTACGAATGTAACCATTTGAGTATAGAAAATGAACCGGACTATTTGAGAGTTGTGGTATGCAAATCGTATTTCAAGTTTTTCAAGAGAGTATGGAAAATAGAGAAAGTTCATTCTTTCAGATTTGGAAGATGGTTATAATCTCACTAGAAAGAAAACGGGTACGTACATTTAATACAATATTAAACACAATATATAGGATTAGAAATTATGATCCCCAATAAAGGAAATTTACTCTGGTGCTAGAGACTTGAAATTTGGCATACATGTACCTAGAGTATCATAGAGGTCTATGGTGTACTAAGGAAGGATTTTTCGAAATTCCCACGGGATAGAAAATAAATGGGATTTATATTTTCGAATCAAAGTGACTATCTCCGTAACTATAATTATCAGATATTTCAATTTTGGCATGCAAGTAGGTAACAATAACAGCTAAAACAGTCTTCATGATTTTCCGAAATTTCCACGGGATAAAGACCTAATAGTATTATTTTCATTATAACTGACTAGCGGATATAGACTTGAAAGTTTAACAGACATATTTCTTAAGGATATTAGAGGTGTACTAAGACGGGATTTTTCGAAATTCCCACGGGATAGGGAATTACTTAAACTTCGTTTCTTTCTTTTTTTGTAGAGGGGTCTGAAACTTTCACCAATAGAAAATTACACTATCCCTGATTGACATAGGCTACTTTTTCTCCGGGAAAATGCAAAATTCCCGCGGAATAGAAATAAGTGAATTCAACTTCGAGATAGAAGTAGCCTATGTCAATCAGAATAAACAGTGTAGGTAACTTTCAATTAGCGAAAAGATTTTTTTGATCGGTCGAAAAATTCACTTATTTTTATCCCCAGGGAGTTTTGCATTTTCCCGAGGAAAAATAGGTAGCCAATATCAGTCAAGAACTGGTATTTATTATTAGTGAAAGTTTTTTTATTAAATCGATCTAAAGAGTTAAAATGCAAAATTTCCGCGGGATAGAAATAAGTGAATCCAATTTCGGGACTGATTTAAAAAAATCACTAATAGGAAGCTACAGTCTCTGTTTGACATTTAAGAATTTTTAAAATATGTAGGTCTGTCCCGCGGGAACTTTATACACTTTTTCGGGATAAAGTAGCCTAATGTCAATCAGAAACAGTGTATTCTATTAGTGAAAGATTTTTTAATGGGTCTAAATGTATAATTTACTTATTTCTATCTCCCGGGGAATTTTTGCAAAAGTAGGTAGTCATGTCAGACAAGAACTGTATGTAGAATGTTAATGGTGTATAGTAGTTATCAATATTTAATTAAGGTAGTTCCATTGGGTTAACAGACAAAAAAACAGCAACATCACCATCTTCCGTTAAAAACCAGTATTTGTATTAGGTACTTACGTTATTGTCTACGCGCACGAAGTCGCGGGCAAAAGCTAGTTTACTAATAAAGAAGTTGCAACAGGGGCAGTTTAAATGGAGAGTTAAAAGAAATGTTACGTTTTTGATCTGGAAGGACTTCAAACTTGTGTCCATTCTGTGTTCACTGTTCATCATACCATCCGCAAATAAATCAAACATTTTGCCGCCGAACCCAAAGTGATAAAAAGATGATACATTGTCCCCAAGCAGTGTTTCAATATACGCGGAGGATGGGCAGGTGTTAAAGACAACCTTTTTATGTTTTTAATTTATGTTTTTTAAGTTTAGCTAGCAATACTTGGTTTGTAAGTGTCATTCTTCCATTCTAATTCATTTCAATACACAGTTCCCTTCCTTATAAAATGTAGTTTTATTCAGATACAGATACATTTCTTATAATTTACAAACTAAAACATGGTGCCGAAACCTTACATAAAAAACCAGTGGTGAACTTTAATTATTTCAGTGTTTAACAATAGTTTCATTTCATTCAATTTCAAATTATTTTTTCGCCGTACAGCCATTTTTGAATGACCTTGTATCAGTACGCCAGTGACGACTTTTCATAGACATAAAGTCTGTTTTCGTCTGCTGCTTGGCCGGGAAGATTTCACTGAAAACAAAATACACCCGCGCGCGCCTGAACAACCTTTGCAGCGAACGCCATTCAGACGGACGAGAAAAAAAAACTATTAAAGACTGACGTATAACACATGTCAATTATATTTGACTTTAAATTCATGCTCAACGTGTTCACAACAAACATACAACAAATTTGCCCAATCTGAAGCGGATTTTTACAGTGAATATTCGGATCACAACATGTCGGAAGACGAACGCAAGATGTGGACCGCGGCCAAGAGCCGTTGTAAGGCTTCAATTACACGTCTTGAAAAATATCTGGACATAATCGAACATGAAAAATACACCATTGAAGATTTAGAAGAACGTAAAACCAATTTAATGGAAATATATGCAAAATACCAAAAACTTTCCTTAAGGCTACAAGTTTTAAATGACCAGGTTGACGACGACGAAGGCAAAAGAAAGCTAAAAGTCCTATTTTTCAAAAACCCTACGTCACTAATGCTACGACTCATCAAGCAAATCAGCTGTCATTGGATATACCCATTTTCGATGGTAAAAACATCTCCAACTATAAGCCTTTCTACGAGATGTTCGTTGCAGTTGTTCACAATAATGCAGCTTTAAGTAACATTCAAAGACCGTGTTACTTAAAAAGGTTTTAAAAGGAGAGCCATTGCAACTTATTGATAGTTTGCCAATAATAGGTGAGTCATATAGCTCTGCTATTGATTTGCTCGAAAAAAGATATAACAATCCTCCATTATTAGTCAACAGTCATGTTACAACTTTGCTGGATTTACCGTCAGTACAAAGGGGCACTGTTTCAGACTTAAGGAATTTTGTAGCCAGTGTAAGGCAACACATTACATCGCTTAAGAATTACAAACAGCCTGTTGATAAATGGAACTCAATGTCGATATGCATTCTTTTAAGAAAATTACATTCATTCACCACTAGGATGTTCCATTCTGAGCGGGTTGCTACAACTTTTGTCACCACTGATGAGTTGTTATGCTTTTTAGAGAAACGTGCTGCTTCTCTGGAGGCTAGTCCTGTGAACAACAAGTTCGAAAATGGAGTTAATTCCATGACAAATGTGAGTGTTTCATACAATTATTGTTCCAAAAATGAATGTCCATTGTGTTCCAAGGAACATATATTATACAAATGCTGTCAATTTATTGATATGACCACAGAAAAAAGGAATATGTACATAGTTCAAAACAATATGTGCAAAATCTGCTTAAACTATCAATGTTTCGTTTGTGGTTCCAGCGATCATAATACAATGATACACCTGGGGGATCAGCACGAACTACACCTGGAGCAAAGGAGTGTGAACTTGAGAGGTAAAAAATCACTGCACCAAACAAAACAAAGGTGAGTGTGTTCTATTGCCTACCGCTAAGGTGCTAGTAACTGGTGCAAACAATAAGAAAATTGTTGTTAGGACGCTCTTAGACTGTGGGAGCCAAACGTTTTATTGCACCACACAACAAGCATTAATTAAGTTTGCCACAATTGGAGTTGCGAAAAATACAGACGATACTTGCAAAAACAGCACAAATAAATTCATTAATTTATGCAACTTATGGTGACAGCAGCAAACAATGAGGTTGACCAAATTGAGGATACCATAGAAACGACAGCAATGGGAAAACCTCTGTCTGCTATGAAAGAATCAGCTAATGTTGCAATTTCCTGGCTAACATCAAAGGAAACTGAAAATGAGGTCTTTGAAGTTGAAGACGATCCTCAGGATGAGTCTTCTCATGTTAAGGATGAGGACGATGATCCTGAGATTTTGACCGCTTATGAGATTGCTAGTCAGAATCCAAACATAAGATTTGCTCTGAACCGGATACGTAAAGAGTTTGTTCCCGAAAATCATCCAACGTTTATGGCAAAGATTTCTCCTGATAACTGGACAAATTTCACGGCTATGATAAATTGGTTCAATCAGACAGCTGGGTCTCAGTATTCCATCGCCAAGATACCCCCTACTGAATGCCTCATCACTCAGATAAACAAGAAGGCCTTAGAAGATCCAATCTATCCAGACCAGTTTACTCACAAAGCAGCCACAATTGATACATATACTGAATCTGTTACATCAGACAGCTATGCGCAAACTTCAGAATCAAACACAAATAAAGAGGCTGCTCAGAACTCAACCCTGTCTTCAGAATCTCGATCACTCTTATCCATATTGAGGAAAGGTGTGATACTCCCATCGAAGAAGCAAGGGAAACCCAACAAGAAAATCACTACAAGATCTTTAGGTGTTCCTGAGGTCGACCTTCTCAGAATTTTGTCAGAAGATCCAAAGATGCAAATGCAAGATCTGTTGAGGGCTGCTTACATGCAAAAAAACACTTGGCCCTTAATTAATAATGGCTACAAAGTGAATGAGTTCAGAGCAGTTGATTAATCTGACAGACCATCCACGAGTGATCATTAATTTGACTTTACACTCTCTAGTTCGAGATGATTTCAAATTAATAACAACGCCTGACTACCTGTTCTGTAATAGACAAAATCACTTCTGAGTTACCACAAAAACAAATTGATTTATCGGGTTTTATAATCCCAAAATATATTGCTTTGGCTGACAACGAATTTCACATACCAGGCGAAATATCATTGCTTCTTGCCAGTGATGTTTTCTTTAAAACTGTGCAGGACGGTAAGATTGAAGGTAGGCCGTCGGATCCCATATTATTAAATACTCAATTCGGATAATATCGTTTCGTCTCCCGACTGCACAGCTTTCAACCCTGTTGCAATGCACACAGCATTGGTTCCAGATCCTGATGAATGCATTAACAAATTTGGGTACCCAGAGAAAGTTCCTGATTTATTTCATGAATCTTGTACAGGACTCATACGAATACAGTGAAATAGTAGTTTATGCAACTGCTACATAATGAGTGTTTTAAGGCCTAATTATATGAAAAATAATACAGCTGCTGAGGTCAAATTTCCACTGAAAGTAATTCCACAGGATACTGATCCTTCCAATTTATATACTTTAGCTTTACAAAGATTATACAAAGTAGGAAAATAACAAATCCAGCTAAAAAATTAACTAGGTTCTATTATTAAGCTTGCCAATTTTAAACTTCATAAATGGGTTTCACACTATTCAAAAAGGCTTCAAACCATTTAGGATTCAAGTTCAAAGACTTAGATCAGCATGAATTGGTGGGTAACATTTTAGTATTATACTTATAACGCGCGAGATTACGTATTCCAGTTGAGTAGCCTAAATGCTCCATTAGCAGATTACTTATTGATCCTATGAGGGGCGTTCAATAGATTCTCGGTTTGGGTATGAAAAAAAAAGAGGTTGGGATAAACATATTTTTTATTCTTCAATATACTCCCCCCTTATTTCTATACTCTTAAGAGACGGTTCAATTCTTTTTTTTAAACCGTCATAAAAATATTTCTTATTATTGGTGTCAAAATGCTCCTGCACTGCTGCCATCAAAGCTTCGTCGTCAGAATAACGATTTCCTCGCAGATATTTTTTTATATTTGGAAATAAAAAGTAGTCGCTGGGGGCCACGTCTGGACTATACGGCGGGTAACCCATAGTTTCGAACCCAGATTCGTGAGCAGCAGTCTTGGCAATGTGAGTAGTAATTTATTGAATCAGGCGTTACTTTGCGGAGGTCCATATTTATGAACTAAAAAACAATTACTTTGCTCACCCGCGACCACTAATGACAAATAGTTATATCTGTGCGGCAAATGTATGTTTCCATGCAACACCTCCACCTCCACTGCTACACGAATCAACACATGCCACACAGACCCAACTAATGCAGCAAATGGTGAGCAAAGTAATTGTTTTTTAGTTCATAATGTGAGTAGTGTTCACGGGCGCACCGCTGGATAATTTTCCCTTCCTCTTCTCTTTAATTGCCTCCCTTAACTGGCGTAGAATGTTGGCGAAGTACAGTCCTGTAATATTCACATCTTTGTCCTTATAATCTATCGTCAATATTCCCTCGCAATCCCAGAATATTGTGGCCATGACCTTGTCAGTTGCAGGGACGATCTTGAACTTTTTAGGATGAGCTGTTCCTTAATAATATGCCACTGCATGGATTCTTGTTTACTCTCTGGGTCATAATGGTGGACCCAGGTTTCATCTCCAGTAACAATCCGCTTGAGTACCCCATCAGGATTTTCACCACACAGCTCCAAAAATTCAGAACAACAAGCAACGCGGGCTTGTTTCTGAAGCGGCGTCAGCATTCGCCGCACCCATCTCACAGTGACTTTTGACGTTTAAGATGATCATGGATGATATCATGTACTGTACCGATTTCTATCACTAGCCTATCCCTAGCCTAGCCTAACCTTTCTAGGTTGGTTCTTTGAGCAATCACTTTTATCTTTACTCGTCCGTCTTCCAATATAATTTTCTCAACTTTTTTTATATTTTCCTACGAAGTGACTTCGACAGGTCGACCAGGTCGAGGGTCGTCTTCGATGCTCTCCCTTCCTCGACTAAATTCACTTGACCACTTTTGAATAGTAGATAACGAAGGAGCACACTCACGGTAAACTTCGTCCATTTCTTCTTTTATAGTTTTTGGTTTTTTCCCTGGTTGGTCAAGAATTTTATAACAGATCGGTGCTATAATTTTAATAACATCGTGAAATCGTTCATGGTGATGACGTTCATTCAGCAATTCCAGAAAAATAAATGAATATTTTAAATTTTTATAATGTTAATGAACGACACAAAATGGCCTGTATTAAAAAGTTTACTAAAAGGGTTGGAACATATCAATACCGGGAATATACTGAACACCCCTCGTATGGGCCTCGCAGGTCCTGTCAATATGAAAGCAAAACTTAGACTGCAAGAAGTTTGAGGACAGTGGCTATTGTGATGCATCAGTTACTGGTTATGGCTGTTGTCCTTACATAAGAGTCAAAATTAAAGATCGTTTTCACGTTCACCTGCTTTGTTCCAAGTCTAGTTGGGTGGATTGAATCAAAACTAACAACGCACCTACATTAAATACGCCAGTTTCACATGTGTCAGCTGTATGTACTTATGTTCACAATATACTCTCTTTTGCGACTCCAAGATGGTACTAGCCTTGACGAACATAATGTTAAGGTACATACATAGGGAATCTTGTTCTAGTTCTAGCTATCAATACGCAAATTGCATTCTCGTGCAGTAAGTATATGAGATTGTATGTGTTGCCATAGAAATAAGTTAATATAGTTACCTATTAGTTGTTAAGTATATTTATAGATAAAGAATTAATGATTTCATTATATTCGAATAAGGGGTACTGTACCTTTTAGGGCCCGGAGTATGTTAAAGACGACCTTTTTATGTTTTTAATTTATGTTTTTTAAGTTTAGCTAGCAACACTTGGTTTGTCATTCTTCCATTCTAATTCATTACAATACACAATCCCTTCCATATAAAATCTAGTTTTATTAAAATACAGATGCATTTCTTATAATTTACAAACTAAAACAACGGGGTTGATCGATGATAAAAAAGAGCTATGTAAGAAATTGGGAGACGTAGAGTGCTGCATGCAGTGGCATGCATGGTCGAATAGTTTACTTCCTTGTTGATGTCGCAATTACAAATAATAAATAAATATCATGGGACAAATTGACACCATCTAGTCCCAAACTAGGCAAAGCCAGTACTATGGGTACTAGACAACGGATAAACATACTTATATACATATTAACCATCCAAGACCCGATAACAAACATTCGTATTTATCATACAAACATCTGCCCCGATCGGGATTCGAAACCGGGACTTCAAGCTTCATAGTCAGGGTCGCTAACCACTAGGCCATCCGGTCGTCAAATGCGTACATTTACTGTTTGCATTGTTGTTTACCAACAGTGTTGTTTAAAGCCACTTCCGCACAATCGGCACAAGCTTTCCCACTGCGCAGCGCTGTATACTGTGCATATTTGACCGCTTTGCGAAAGCAGATCTGGCCTTTGGCAAGGGAGCCCTAAACCTAAGCCTGGTCAGCAGCTGAGTAAATAGGCAACTTTGTGATAACGCTGTGCGCTCGTACTACAGCTTTTAAAATGTCCAGACGTCTTACACTCAAGTTTCTACATTCCCGGTAAAGCATGTCAGTGGGAAAACGAAAAGGTTTTTGAGCATCACTTTGATGACCGCGCGCTGCGCCCGTTCCACCTGTAGCAGAATTGTTTTAGCGGCGCTATCCCACACTAGCACACAGTATTGCAATGCAAGTTTGTTTGGCACAGGGCGTAGTAAGCCATGCGAAGCACTTGCTCTGGGGCACAACTACGAAGCTTCTTCATTAACTTTAACCATAAAACTAACTACATAACATATAACACAGAACTAACACACACCACACTACACCAGTGTTTTAACATATAACTTTTTTTTTTCTTCGTTAAGTAGGTATATACATTTCCGAACTTTTTTGGCGACAGCAGCAATGTGATATCTGAAGAAGTGGTAATGATCCATGATCAGGCCCAGATATCAGACCGTCTCTGATCTAACTATTGTACAACATGTGCACAAAGACATACTGCAGTTATTGGAATGTACCGTCAGGACTCTTAAGTGGGACACTAGTCGAAGCAGCTGTTTCTTTGAGAAGGCAAGATAGGTAGATTTCCCGACATTTAAGGTAAGTAGGTTATTGTCTAGCCACGACAAAATATGCGACAAACCATTCTCCGCAAGGCTAAGAACATCCTCCCAAGTCTTATCGTGAAACAGTACTACAGTATCATCTCCATAACAGATGATTTCTGCACGAAGTAAATTAAGGCTGAGGATGTTGATGTATGCTAGAAAGAGCGTAGGTCCCAGAATACTTCCTCGGGGAACCCCAAAACCAATTGCCAGCTAGTCACTACTGAACCCATCCACCGTTACTGACTGACGTCAACCCGTCAGGTAGCTGCAAACCACTGAAGAGCCACTCCCCGCACACCCAACACATTAAGCTTTTTGAGAAGAATATCTATCGAAACGGTATCAAAGGCTTTAGCCAGATCCAAGAAGACTCCAATATATTTATCGCGTCTATCCAGAAAACAAGATATTTTATTTGTGAGATGCATAACAGCATCTTTGCACCATTTTGAAAAAAAAAACGTTAAGAAAAGACATCGGACGGTAGTTAATCGGGTCACACTTAGATAATTTTTTATAGATAGGAGACACCTGAAACTTCCAACGGTCCGGAAAGCAGCCAGCCAGTGGTCAAACTCAGATTACAGGTAAAAGCCAGAGGCTCCAGGAGGATATCTCTGACCTCTTTGATGAACAACGGACTTATACCGTCTGGTCCCGCAGCACTATCTGATTTGAATTGAGAGATAATTTAGCTTATCTCGCTAACATCGGTTGGGCGAAGAAACAGAGAATTTGAGGTCAAAGAAGATTTTACTTTATCGGCTAAGGAGGACTGACTGGGTCTTTGATAGTTTGGAGAGAATACCAGTAGCCAGTCTTCGACCGACTGTAGCGAAGTGTTCATTACAGATATTTAGAGAGTCCTTAGGGGAATTGGTCAGAGTAGTAAGATCATTAGTAGAGAAATAATTTCCTGGGTTATGGCAAATGTTTTTTATTGTTTTCCACATTTTTTTGGGGTTGTCCTTGACTTCGGCTATTTTTTTACTCTGGTATTCAAGTTTTATGTTATGCAGCAGGTTGTCGAAGAAGTCTGTATCGCTTATAGGTTACTAGCTGTTGCCGGCGACTACATCTGCGTAGATTTCGGTTATCACTATCCCGCGGGAACCACATAATTTTCCCGAATAAAAAAGTAGCCTATGTTAATCCTCAATATTCAAACTATCTTCTTACCAAATTTCATCTAGATTGGTGCAGCTGTTTTCCCGTGAAGAGGTAACAAACAGACAGACAGAGAGACGCACTTATAATATTACTTAGTTAGGATTTGCAGCGCTTGAATACCAGGAGATGCCCTCGACTTTCTATGCAGCCTGTCCCTGTGCTTCATGCATCGAATTAGGCCCGGTGTGATCCAGGGTTTGAGATTGAATTTGGAGCGGCTTATTTTAACCTGGCGGGTGTTATTTTTTATTGCAGTGGAAATCAAATAGTTGATGTGTCAGCATCATTCTCATCAAAAGAGTTCGTGACCCTGGACCAGTCGGCGGCTCGCAGGTCCAGGGCAGCTGCGGCAAAGCATGTTTTGTTTTGATAACCAGAGCGAAACGCGAGCGCTGGTTACGACTTGATTTGTGAAAAGTAATGGCAGCCATGGCAATATTGTGATCTGTAATAGAACACTGACACACAGCACCAACCGAGCGAGATTTGGACCTAATAAAAATGTGACCCAGACACAAGTCGTATCTAGTCGGAATAGTGATTGCGGGTAGAAATTAATGCATAGTCAACATGCAAAGATAGTCTGAGCCGGAATGCCATAGTAAAATCGCCCCTGGATGAATATGAAATATTCTTAAATTATTAGGTACGGTTTGCAAAAAAAAATCAGCTTTCATTTTTTTTATAACTACTGATTGACTTGTTCTTTGGATATTCTATACGAGGGTGCATCAAAAATTTCTTAGAACTGGGTGCTTACATAAACTTTTTAAATTAAGTTTTTTTTTATTCTGAGCTGTCGTTATCGTGTAATATTTGACCGTTACTTTTATTCAACTCGTTCCCGCGATTAAGTAGTAAATTGATATTTTGTGAAACAAGGCGACTAAAATTATTAAAGGAAATTTGATACGCATTTTAAATTGGTTGCCTACAATTGCTTGCAGGCAACTTTTGGTATCCGAAAAGATTATGACCTTGTCTATACTATGTGATTCTACATATTTAATTGCTTCAAGGATTGCAATGGATTCACCAGTGAAAACGGATGACTGAGCTGGGCATTTCTGGGTCAGGGCAATGCGGTACTTGGGAATCCATACTGCAGTCCCCACGCAACTATCTGAATCTCCCTTAGATGCATCAGTAAATATAGGTAAGTAGTCGTTCCATTTATTTAAGTTTTGCTGAAATTTGACATTGGATCCTGGGCTGTTCTTATAAATGCCAAAATCAAGAACAACATTGGGGGTGAAAATTAGTGATTCGTAGTTGGTTTCGAATATTGGGTTTATGTCCGTGGTATATAATGGGGATGGGATTTATGTGTCCAATATGTGTAAGACACTTCAAGAGAAAGAGCCTGTAAACGTGAAAAAGAGGGTGATTGGAGATGGAATACGCTTTGAAAAGAAACCGGTCTGTCAAATATTGCCTGCGGAGGAAGAGCGGGGGTCTACACACTCAATCTGCATGGCGTTTTTCGGGGATGATTTCATCGCTCCTAGAGTGGATCGGAGACACTTAGCCTGAATTAGATCTAACTTTTTAAGTGCAGTCTTATTACAAGGTTCTAACACTATCGAACCGTAGTCGATCTGGCTACGAATAACAGCATTATACACCAGTTTTTGGCAATACGGATGGGCGCCCCACCAGACTCCAGAAAGGGCCCTGAGAACATTAATACCTCTTTCACATTTACCTATAATATATTCAAGATGTGGAACACCAGTCATTTTAGAGTCCAAAAATACGCCAAGAAATTTGACCGAGTCTTTGCAGGGGATACTCTCATCCTCATAGCAGATGGCTATGTTAGGGATGGATCTGCTTCGTGTGAAAATGACAGTACAACTTTTAGATGGAGACAGTGAATGACCATGTTCGTCTAGCCAGACCTTGAGGTAACTGAGGGCCTCATTCGTTTTAGAAGATGTCTCGTCAGTTGACTGCGTGGCGATGTACAACACCAAGTCATCGGCGTACTGGAGGATATTACAGAAGGGGGAGACAGATTGTTCAATATCATAAGTGTATAAGTTATAAAGGAGGGGGCTAAGGACCGAGCCCTGAGGAAGGCCCTGCCACAGAGTACGGGGAGGGAAGCAATTATTGCCAGATCGAATTTTGATTGTTCTTCCCATAAACAGCTTGCAGACAATATGTACTATCCTCACGGATACTCAGCTGAAGCATTTTTGCTCTGAGTACTAGAAGTAGGACATTGTCGTATGCAGCAGACATCTAAGAAGCATCCTACGAGATGTTGTTTTTTTGAAAGGGCCAGTCTAATGTCAGAAGTCAGAATACTCAGGCTGTCCATAGTACTTCTTCCTTTGCGGAATCCGAATTGAGTGTTTGCGAGTATTTTTTTGTTTTCAACGAACCACTCCAATCTGTTCTTTATTAGAAGTTCCAGGATTTTACCTGTTGTTGCAGACAGAGCAATTGGGCGGCATGAGTTTGCTTCCTGGGGATTTTTACCCAAGGTGGACATTAAAAACGCTTTTAACAGTGTTGAGAGGGATGTCATTTTGAGGGAGGTACTAGATAAAGTTCCTTCGCTATATCCCTTTCTTCATCAATGCTACCACAAGTCAAGTCACCTTTACTTCAATGGTAGTTTGGTTTCTTCGCGCGTGGGTGCACAGCAGGGTGATCCGTTGGCCCGGTTGGTATTTTGTCTTGCTATGCAGAGGATTGTCACTGGTTTGGACTCACCATTGAATGTATGGTATCTGGATGATTGTACAATTGGCGGAGAGCCGGATGTGGTGATGGCAGATTTGGGAAAGCTTGTGCCTGCTCTGAGGGAGATAGGGCTTGAGATTAATTCTGGAAAGTGTGAGCTGTACGCTTGTGGGGCATTGAGCAAGGAATCTTTGGAGGGCTTTCGGTCTTTGGTTTCGGGGATAAAGCTCTTGGATAAGTCCGGGTTGAACTTGCTTGGTGCGCCAATTTTTCCGGAAGGAGTTATCTCTGCCCTTAATGCCAAAAGGCGGGCACTGGTTTTGGCCCAAAAACATCTCACGCAATTATCGGCGAATGTCTCTTTGACTTTGTTGAGGAATTGTTTTGCGATGCCACGAATGGTGTACTTGCTGAGAACCTCTGCGACCTGGCTGTTTGAGAATGAGGTTGAGCTACTTGACGATACAATTAAGACCGCACTGGAGAGCGTTATTAATGTTCACCTGAGCGATTCCCAGTGGTGTCAGGCGGCTCTTCCTGTTCGTTATGGCGGTCTAGGAATGCGGCGTGTGCGCGATGTCGGCCTGATTGCGTTTTTGGCTTCGACCCATGGGGTGGGGGATCTTGTTGCTCGCATTCTTTCTTGTAATGGCAGCGGGGTCCCTTTGCCATTTGTGTCGGAGGCTATCGCGATTTGGTCGTCATTTTGTGCGAGCGATCAGTGGCCTGAGAATCGATCTAAGCAGAAGCAAACTAGTGCGGAGTTGGTGGGTGGTGCTGCAGGCTCCGATGATGCGCGCCTCAAGGCCTCCATTGTTCCTGAATCGGGGGCGTGGCTGCAGGCTTTGCCATCCCCCTAGCTTGGCACTTTGCTTGACAACGACTCCCTTCGAATAGCCGTTGCTCTAAGATTAGGTTGCAAAGTGTGCGAGCGGCATCGTTGCGTATGTGGGGTGATGGTGAAAGAGGATGGCCACCACGGCCTCAGCTGTCAAAGATGTGCTGGGCGGTTCTCGAGGCATCACTCGATCAATGCCCTTATTCACAGAGCGATGGTGGCTGCTAATGTGCCGTGCATGTTGGAGCCTCAGGGGTTAAGCCGTAGTGACGGCAAGAGGCCTGATGGGCTGACCTTGGTTCCTTTGCAGAGAGGGCTTTGTCTCTTGTGTGATGCGACGTGTGTGAGCACCTTTGCACCATCTCACTTGAGCAGTGTCTCCATATACACGGTAATTACCGTAGATGCACCGTAATCTGGTCTCTATCTACCGTCAAGGTAATAGTGTATTACCGTGTCACATATCACCGTAATCACCGTATCATCATTAAAAATTACGTTGTTGTAAATATTTCATTATGTACTGCGTAAAACGAATCTTAGTCAGTCAACTTAACAAATTTTGTAATGGCAACACTGCTCTTGGTTGCCAAAAAGCCACGCAATCTATTCCCGTCCTTATTTAAATATAAGAAGGAAAGAAATTTGTATGTGTGATGGATGAAAGACGTAAAATTTCTCAGAATATCGGTGACCCGACGGCAGTGGATGAGATAAAAAATAGAAATACTACATTACGACGTTAACGCTAACAGAGCAGGGCATGGCTGTGTTATCAAGTAATACGCTTCACATCTTGCAAAAGAGATTTAATTCGATACACTTAAACGAACTTACAAAAGTCACATCATGGCGGTACGGCGGGAGCCAATAGAAAGGGGAGAGAAAAAAAGAATGTCATAGACATTATAGAGTCAATCCATAGACTACTTATAGAGATATTATTTAAGGCAGACACACATTGCACAACAAAATTGGCTACCTACCTTCGTCGCTGCCATTCAAGGGTCGGCAATGACAGAAACCGTCTAACGGTTTCTGCCAATTACGGGCAGTGTTGCCAGAAGGTAACTTTTGTAACCTTTTAGGTTACTTTTAGCTGTCAGGTTACGGCCGGGTTCCCCAGCTCAAAAGGTTACTTTTATTTAGGTTACTTTAGAACTATCTTTATTTTCAAATATTATTTTAAGCGCTGTTAAATAAATTTATAAATGTCCAGCTGACGCTTTAAATACGTGAAACGGAACGTGCGTTGACGTAAAAATAGCTCAGCTTCCGCGAAACACGTTCGTATCTTGCCGTTTCTTTCACTTATATGACGTAATACAGAAGAGTGAAAGAGACTTCGGCAAAATGAAACATTTGATTTGGCGGCAACGTCTTCGGGTGGAGGATGGGTGAAGGGGTAAGTAAATTAAATCAGATCGAAAATCGGAGGGAAATGCAATTCGAACTGCATGCACGCCCTCACTGTTTTGGTTCAGGTGGTCGGTTTTTAATAATGGCGAGTCTTTTGATATATCACTCACCGACGATTTTTGTTTATAGTATTTGGTAACATTTCTAGGCAAAAGGTAACTTTTTGATCACACCGGGGTAACTTTTGAAAATTGGGTCTGGCAACACTGATTACGGGCGAGACCGTCTAACGGTTTCCGCCACTTGAAGGTTCACAATGGAGAGTGATACTGAAAGTAATGATAGCGACACAAGACCAACTTGTTCTACCAAAACCGCTAGAGCTGGAATAAAAAGGAAGCATTATAAACAAAAGTTTAAAGTTGAATGGTGTAAACTGAAAGAATTTTCTACGTGGTTAAAAAACATCCCAAAGATGAATATAAAGCAATTTGTTCAATTTGTAACTCATGTATCAGCGCAGAAATGAGTATTCTTAAAAGTCATGGTAGTAGTACAAAACATGAACAAAAAGAGAAGATTTTATTGAGTTCTACTTCAAAATCCTCTGTTCAACCTACCATAGAAAGTGCGTTTAAAAAGGCGCCGACGACGCTTGATGAAAAATGTAAAATAGCTGAAATAAAACTTGCAGCTTTCATAGCTGAACACAAGATATCTCACCAAGTGGCAGACCATTTATGTGATCTTATATCGGTTACTTTTATTGATCCAGAAGTTGCAAAAAAATTTAAGCTGAAACATACGAAAGCCCAAGCGGTTATTAACAATGTAGTTGGCAGAAGCGAAAAGGATACATTGGCTCGTGATTTACAAGATTGTAAGTTTTCAGTGCTCATAGATGAAAGCACCGACATTGCAGTGGTGAAAACTATGTGCGTAGTAGTACGATATTACGACTGTAACCAAGGTAAGATTGTAAGTCGCTTCTGGGACTTAATACAACTATTTGATTTCAGCCAAAACGATTATTCTGCTAACGCACGTCATCTATTTAACCTGGTAATTAAGTCATTTGAAAAGTATTCAATCCCTCTGGATAACATCGTAGGCTTCGGTTCAGACGGATGCAATACCATGATGGGTTGTAGAAATTCTGTATCCAGTAAATTTCGTGAGAAGTGCCCCGGTATCACAGTACTTAAGTGCATATGTCATTCTTTGCATCTATGCGCAAGCGATGCCTCGAAGAAATTGCCACCAGACACTGAAAAATTAGCTCGAGCAATATATAATTATTTCAAACTGAGCAGCAAACGCCAAGCAGAATTCAAAGACTTCCAGTTGTTTACGGAAACGGAAGTACATAAAATATTAAGGCCTGCGCAGACCCGATGGCTCTCTCTGGTTTCAGTAGTAAATAGAATCTTAGAGCAATGGGACGCACTGCGGCTTTGTTTTGATGGAAAATGGCTCGAGGACAGCGAATGCTTACACATTCATAAAAGTTTGCAGGACCCTATCATGAAAGCCTATTATATTTTTCTGGCATGGATACTGCCGAAATTTACGGACATTAATAAATACTTTCAAAGTGAATCGACGGTAGTAATTGACATGCACGATAAGATGGCGCAATTTTATAGAGAACTGCTCTCCTCGTTCATGCTGCGATCTTATGTGCAAGCAACAAAACTCGACGATATTGATCCAACAAATACCACCCATTACCTGAATTTGGAAGATGTGTATCTGGGACTGGGAGTTAGTAGGCAGTTGGAGTTGCCCGAAATTTTAGACAAACAAGATATTTTGCAAGAGTTCAAAATCAACTGCAGAAAATTTATCGTCGTTGCCTGTGTGGGTATCAGAAAGAGGTACAGTCTCAACGACCCAGTGCTGACTGCTTTGTCTAAATTGCGCCCAGAATTGTGTACGTCGGCGTCGGCTGATGCAAGGCTATCTACATTATCGACGTTATTTAACATTTTGCCGCGCGTTAGTCCTAAAACACTGGATAAACAACAAATACTGGACGACGAATGGAGAAATTTTCCATTAATTGTAACACAGATAAAAGACATACCTGTAACTGAAAAAGCTGATGTATTTTGGCACAAGGTTGGTTATTTTAATTTAACTGTTCTTTATTGATTTGGTTTGGACATAACTATTATTTTAAAAAAAAATTTTTTTTTCATATTTTACAGCTAAAGGATACAGACGGAAATAGCAAATTCAAGGAACTTCCGAAATTCATGCTGGGTGTGCTTTCGCTGCCGCATTCAAATGCCGAGCGCGAGCGCATTTTCAGCCAAGTCAATGATATCAAAACGAAAAAAAGAAACAAACTTCTAACCAAAACAATAAAAGGGAATATTTTCACCCAGCAATCAATTAAAAGAAATGGCAAAAACTGTGTGGATTTCAGGCCAACTAACGACATGTTATCAAAAATGAATAAATCCATTTATGAAACAGCCACTGTCGTGCTAGGAGAGTCTGACTCAGAATAATAGTACTTATAGTAAAATTATAATCACGGCTGTATCTGTCCAAAAAATGAAAATTAGCAACAGCAAAACTACTAGCATATAACATAGAACCTGGGCACGGGTACGCGGCGGACGGCGGCGGCGGCGCCGGCCCCGCCGGCCCCCCCGTGAACGCGCCGCCCGCGGACCGCCAGTCTTTAAACTGATGCGCGAGACAGCGGAGGAGCATAGTTTCATTTTGGTTCATCAAAATATACAAGGCTTCTCCAGCAAAGCAATTGAAATCGGATTATTCCTCGATGCTTTTAATATAGACGTAATGTGTATTACTGAACACTGGCTGAGACAGCATGAGCTGATATCGAACATTCGTAATTATAGGATTGGCAGCTCCTACACTAGAAACTCAGCAATACATGGAGGAACTATGATTATTGTAAAAGATGATTATAAGTGTAAAGAAGGAAAAATGTAGTTCAACTTTCATTAGAACGAGTTATTGAGATTTCGTGTGTTGAATTGGATAATCACATCGTATTATGTGTATACAGGCCACCGTCCTCAGACTTTAGTCTATTCGAGTCCGTGATGGAGGATGCTTTGAAACAAGTTTTTAATAGTAGTAAATATATCATAGTATGTGGAGATTTCAATGTCAATTTACTGGACTCCGAAAATAGAAATTCCGTGAGACTTCTGAACCTTTTTAAATCATTTAACTTGCATCATCTTTTTGAGGAACCGACTAGAGTGACGGCCAACACGGCCACATGTTTAGATAATATTTTTTGCAAGTGTGAAGCTACGAACAAAGAAATTATTAACTGCTTCAGTTCCGATCATAGCGGCCAAAAAGCTGTTTTTAAAATGCCTAAGCAGACGAAGGAGCAATTAATTACTTATAGGCCGGTAACTGAAGACCGTATAGGAAGATTTAAGGAAAGTATTATCAGTGAGGTTCCTCAACCAAACATGGAGAAGAATGATCCTAACATCTTATATAAGGACCTGACTACTGTAATAAATCGAGAGTTTGGGAACATTTTCAAACTTAAGACTGTCAAGAAAAATGGTAAGAAGGTAAGGTTCAGTGACTGGGCCACGGTCGGGATTCACAGGAGTAGGACTAAACTTTATGAACTATATGAAATGAAAAGCTACAATAACGACCCCACATTTAGAGACTATGTTAAAAGATATTCGAAACTATTTAAAAAAGTTTGTGTGGCCGCCAAAGCGGAATATCTTGGTAATAAAGTTAAATCCGCTGATAATAAAGTAAAAGCAGTATGGAACGTAATAAATTCAGAGACAGGTAAATCAAAGCCCCATAATAGCCAATATAAGTTAAAGATAGATGAAAGAATAGTAACTTCAGATTTAGAAGTGGCGAGTGCTTTTGAGGATTTTTTCTCTAATATAGCTATAGATACAACTCGTGACTTAAAGTCATCCACTGCGCTGGCTGGCTCATACTTAAATGTGGTTCAAAAGGATAGTAACTTGAAATTTGATTTTAAACACACAAACTCGGAAGAGATTATAAAACCATTTAAATCTTTGAAAATTAAGAACACAGAGGATCTTTGGGGTATTTCAGTTAAAGTAATGCAATCTGTCATCCATATTGTGGCACCATATCTGGCCGTCGTGTTTAACAACTGCGTCGATGAGTGTGTGTTCCCTGACTTAATGAAGTACAGTAAAGTTATTCCTTTATTCAAAGCTGGCAGCTCATCTGAGCCTGGTAACTTTCGACCGGTTTCCGTGCTTCATGTACTAAGTAAAGTGTTTGAGAAAATTATGCTAAATCAATTGCTTTATCACTTCAATATTAATGAACTATTTCACAGTCAGCAATTTGGGTTTACGAAGGGCCGCTCGACAACGGATGCGGCTGCAAATCTCATGAAGCACATTTATGACGCATGGGAACAATCGCAAGATGCAATAGGAATATTTTGCGACCTCTTCAAGGCATTTGATTGCGTGGAACACGAGACGCTTATCCGCAAACTTGAACACTACGGATTCACAACTAATGCACTGAACCTTGTTATGTCCTATCTCAGTCAGAGAATCCAGAAAGTAGACATACATAGAGTGCAGTCATGTGGATCACCGGTGAAGCTTGGAGTACCACAGGGCTCTATTTTGGGTCCGTTTCTCTTCTTGGTGTACATAAATGACTTGTCCCAGCTGCTAGAACACAAATGTGACATAGTACTGTTCGCTGATGATACCTCTCTCATTTTTAAAGTCAACAGGCAACAGGAAGATCAAAGTCACATCAATGAGACTCTAAGAGATGTGCTGAAATGGTTTACTGCAAACAATTTACTATTGAATGCAGCTAAAACGAAATGTATAAAATTTTCGTTGCCTAATGTAAGACAGGTTGACACTACTATCAGATTAAATGGAGAGAAGCTGAACCTCGTGGATGAGACTGTTTTTCTCGGGCTTACCTTAGATCGCAATTTGCAATGGAGCCCACACCTATCTGGTCTTGCTGGTAGATTGAGCTCTGCCGCTTATGCTGTACGAAGAATCCGGCAATTCACCAATGTAGAAACGGCGCGGTTAGTTTACTGCAGTTATTTTCACAGCATTATGTCTTATGGCATCCTAATTTGGGGCAAGGCGGCCGACATAGAGACAATCTTTATCCTGCAGAAGAGGGCGGTCCGGTCTATTTACAATCTTGGCTCCCGAGATTCACTTAGAGAACGCTTTAAAGAAATCGACATCCTTACAGTAGCTTCTCAGTATATATATGATGTAATATTGTATACACACAAGAACATCAAATCTTTCAAGAAAGTGTCGGATGTGCATGGTTTCAACACTCGGAATAAGCATAAACTTGCTGTCCCTAAATTTCGTCTACGAAAAGTCAGTAAGTCTTTTTTGGGAAATTGCGTGAGGTTCTACAATAAAGTGCCTGTAGATGCATGGGAATAGCCTCACAATTCATTTAAAAGATACATAAAGACCGCTCTCTTGAAAAAAGCATACTACAAAGTGGATGAATACTTATGTGATGGCACCACCTGGCCAAGGCTGAAAACAGAAGATAATTAGGACATCAATGTGACTTGGCTGCGTCCCGAAGATATTCGTGTATGGTGTCCGGCTCTGTTGCCGTTGTCCGCTGCGTACTAATTGTAATACAATTGACAAAAATAATGTTTTATTTATTTGACATGATGACATGAAATGTATATTTCATCAATTTTTGTTATTTAACATTTGGAGACCATATACATCTCCAGTTTATGTATATGTATTATTATACTTATTATTTGACCGTGTAGGCGTTTTACACCTCTGCTGATTTTAAATTTAGTTTAAATTGACCCTAGAGACTATACATCTCTAAGCCATTTAGATTAAGTATTATATTATAGTATTAATTCTGGAACCCTATACATCCCTTTGTAATTTAAATTTTCACAGATATTTGACCTGGAGACCCTATACATCTCCTGCTCAATTAAAACGTGCCAGTAAAGTAAAGTGTTCTGGTTTTGCTGTTTTAATAATTACTTTTTACACTTGTTTCTAAAATGCGGTATTTTTTTTTCTCTCTTAATCTTTTAATGACAGAGTGAGGTTTATTTGTGTAGTTTGTCTGTGGTTGCGTATTGTAAGAGCTAATGTAACTTGTTTTTAGAAAAAAATACTTTGTGCCAAGTTTCTTGCGGCGCATTCTTCTTGGCAATCATGGTCTTTCCGAAAGCGCTGGTAGACCCAAAAAAAATGACGTGTAAAAGAGCATTCAACTGCCTATTTGCTGAATAAAATTTTGAATTTTGAATTTTTGAAAACTTCTTTGTTGACAATTAATTTTTTTTATTAAAGATTTGATTTGGTTCGTAATGTTGTTTTTTCATTTGAAAAATTACACGGTAATTTACACGGTACACTTTTAGCAGATTCACCGTATTTTTTTCTAGAAACACCGTATTTTTACCCTTGCAACACGGTACCTCTTGATTTACATATGGAGACACTGCACTTGAGTTACACGTCGAGGTCAAGTGGATCCGCGGCTGAAAATGCCGCGCGGGCTAAGCACCTTAAATACTCGGCCTTGGAACCGACGTACGACTTCGTGCCGTTTGCGGTCGAGACGGCTGGCCCCTGGGGCATGGAGGCCAAGTCTTTGGTGTAGGAGTTGGGCCGTAGGCTGCGGGATAGGGGCTGCGACCCCCGCTCCGGGTCGTACCTGGTTCAGCTTTACTAACCTTTTAGATTAATTAGTTTTAGCTTGGATACAATGAAATTGTAAAAAAAAAATTGATTGTTTGTACAGTTTGTTAAAAAAAAAAATAGAAATTTATGACAAATCTGAAAAACTCGATTAAAAAAAAAACTATCACATATTGGACTAAGGCATATAGGCTTCAAACTATTCCTAATAGTCCCCTGTATCACCTCCTAAAGTTCCTACATCGTTATACCAAACACCCTGTATATTAATTATATTATACCTATTACGAATTTGACTGTTTCTTTATTTATTAAAGACGCATGCTTCACGCTTCGTATCGAATGTTTTTTTTATTGTAAATTATGTTGGTTTTTGAAGATGATTCAAAGAAACTCATAACGACATCGAATTCGATATCGAAAAGTCATTACGACATCGAATTTGATGTGCAACAACAAGGGCGGTCCAACTCCACGTTTAGGTAAGATTTTACAAGTATTCGGCGAGTCCTATCCATAGGACTAAATTCACAGGGCCGCCGCGCGCCGGCCGGGTCGCATGTCGGATGTTGCTTATTCACGCGCCGTGCGCATCGCATTGTCCGCGGAGGGCGAATTACGACGAACCATAAAATGAAGGCATATTGCATTTTGCATTACAAACAAACATTTATGGGGACTGCCAAGGCAACGCTAGTGCTGCTGCAATTTTGTACGCTGAACGCTACCCAAACAAACGCCATCTCGATTACTAGATTTTTCCTCGAATCCGTAACGCGTACAGTGAAGGCAGAGTTCTTGGCCAGGGTGTAGGAGGAAATAGCTTGGGCAGACCGAGGGAGCGAGACAATGAAAATTGTCTGGATTTAATAGCGGCAAATCCTTCTTTGTCCATACGGGACATAGCAAGTATTAATAAATGAATACACTATAGTAGTTTATGCAACTGCTACATAATGAGGGTCCTTAAAACTTGAGTGTGTTATTATGAAACGAGGCGAAGCTGAGTTTCATAATAGGATCACACGAGTGTTTTAAGGCCTAATTATGTGGAGTTGCATACATTACTTTATCTACACATATATTATAAGTGCTCTAAGATGGGTTCAGAAGCCGAAGGCATATATCATACCCATGCCTGTCACGAATTTGATTGTTTTTTTTTTTAAATCATGACAAACGTACCAAGCTGACGTTTCGTAAACTGAAAAAAAAAATTCACATGATTAATTATACATGTCGGACTGAACTCGACTTATATACGTGAGTGATCCGTTTTATTTCACTATGATTGTAAATTACGTTAATTGTCAAATTCGAAAAATCAGATTCGATATCGAAAAGTCATTACGACATCGAATTCGATGTCTTAATGACTATTACTTTACTGCTGGACCTGCTGGTCGTGGTGAGGCGACGATGTACTGCAATGCAGGTCATTTTCTACGGTTTCTGAACGCATTATAGAGGACTTATGATGCGTGTGTAGATAAAATTCATAAAATTATTAACATCCAATTTAATTTAGTCTTTTATCTACACACATATCGTAAGTCCTCTAATATGCGTTCAGAAACTGTAGGTAATGAAATGACGATCATTACGGCAATCAATTTTCGTGTTCAAAAACCAATTGGCCTTAATTTAAAACAAAAACGATATGAAACGTCAGCTTGTCAGCATCATGCGTCAGCGTGTGTTGCTGAACGAAATGTTTGTCTATGATTTAATAAAAACGAGTCTGACTCGCGCACGAGGGTTCCGTAAAAATATTTTAACGCTTTTCCCCAGTGTTTTAAGTTGTCCAGTGTTAGCAGAGCACTGCTCCTAAGCAAAATGTACGCAGTGTCGGGTCATCTTATATTGGTCAGTGAAATCTAGACAGCCAAAAATTTTAGATTTTGAGAATTTTTTGAGTGGTTGTGCTATAAGAGCTACCTTTACCCCAAATTTCAAGTTTCTGGGACAACTGGAAGTACCCTTTAGGTTTCCGGGATACGACAATTTGTATGGAAACAACTTTTTAATGATTGTATCTTTTGATTGCGTTGACTTAGAAGTTAGATTTTTTCACGGCTTCAATGGACTGTAGGCTTAAATATTTGATATTAATTTAAGCCTGCTACCTCCACGCGTTTCAGAGAAAAAGGGTCTTGACAGACAGACAGACGGACAACAAGGTGATCCTATAAGAGTTCCGTTTTTTTCTTTTTGAGGTATAACCCTAAAAAACAGCCAAACTCGTGACAGGTTTATTAATTACTAGTTGTTTCCCGCGGCGTCGATCGCGTAAATCCCAACGACTAAGGACGCAAGCAAGCAACCAAACATCCAAAATAAGCATTCAAACATGCAAGCAAGAAAAAGTGCAAGTATGCATTAAGGCATGCAAATATGGAAAGCAAGCATACAAACATGAAAGTAAAGATTCATGCAACCTAACAAAAAAAAGCTTGCAAACAAACATGCAACCAAGTAAGTATTAAAACAATAAAATGTGCAAAAAATCATGCAAGCATAAAGCATGCAAGCAAGCAAGCCTGCAACCAAGCATGCAAGCAAGCCTGCAACCAAGCATGCAAGCAAGCCTGCAACCAAGCATGCAAGCAAGCCTGCAACCAAGCATGCAAGCAAGAATGCAAGCAAGTCTTTATTAATTAATTAATTATTAAAATTTGCAACAAAGTAATAAAGCTTGCAAGAAGACATGTAAGCTAGCTAGTCTGCGGTTTTATCTGTTACTTATCTATCTCTCAGGAACCACTTGAGGACTTGGACTTCTATGCATTTATACCTCTTAAAACATTTGTATTAATTTGAAGAATGTACTTAGTTAGTTTTTGGATAAACCCACAGGAACCTAACATTTTCCCGGGATAAAATTAATCTGTATCACCATCCATGTAATAAATTATCTGTGTGCAAAATTTCATCCAAATCTGTTCAGCCGTTTCAGCGTGAAGAGGTAACCAACAGACAGACAAGAGTTACTTTCGCATTTATAATACTAGTTAGGGTGCCTTCGGCTTCTGAACCCATCTTAGAGTACCTGTTTATAGGTAATATGTGTGGTAGATAAAGTAATGAAAGCAACTCTACATAATTAGGCCTTAAAACGCTCGTGTGATTCTATCATGAAACTCTGCTTCGCGTCATTTCATAAAAACAAATCTACTCGTGTTTTAAGGACCCACATTATTTAACAGTTGCTTAAACTACTACTTTTGCGTTCCTCTATTTGTTCATGATTTTAGATCCTATAACATAACATCTGGTCGTCGCCATATTGAATTTTGATTACCTACTGCCTTGTCCTTACAAACTCACGAGATTAAGACAAATCGACTGACGTCTTCGGCCCACGCGTTTGGTCTCTAGAAAGAACGCCACAAACATACCTTAAAGCTGTACTTACTGTGTAAGTAAATGGCTAAGAAACACATTAACATCCTTTTTGTCGCGCAGTCGGATATTAAGTTCAAGGACTACCAGGATCAGAAGATGTGTAGGAAATAATTAAAAACCACAGAATAAAACTTTTATTGTAATTCACCACAATTGCTTATTACAACCTTAGCTGACACAGTTCCGCTCTTGCTGCCATACCTTTCTATTTTCTTCAATACGTCCAATCCTGAAATTACGTGCCCAAATACGACGTGTTTGCCGTCCAACCAGTCTGTCCTGTTGCAAACAAAGCATATTTTAAATTTAACAATTTGAGTGTCTTAATGAAATACAGGCCATATCACTGTGTAGGTACCTAATATTTGCGACCAATGAGATTACAACAAAAAAATGTAGGTATGTTACCAGCGGTTCAAAAGTGGCGGTGTAAAACTAGCGCACCCAAGTTCAGTTTTGCAAACACAAAATTATAGCTGGACCAGTATTTTGTTAGTCCGTTATGAGGGCGCTATTTTTATGATGGAAATAGTGACGTACTTAGGTAGGCCCCGATTCTGGTGGTCATCGAGATCATAAGTCCCATTTGTTCCATAGAACTGGTAAATTTGAATCAATTTTAAGCTCGTGTTTCTTCTATTAAATTTCTTCTGTTTTTCTCAGTTGTGTATAACTGTCAGTCCTATCATTCCATACAGTTTCATAGAACTATATCCGATTTACTATGCATTCTCACATAAAATAATGATAATGATTAAGTACTATGAGAACCGACGCCTTAGTTTTCGGTTCCATTTTGTCATCAATTAGCAAAAGACTGTTTACGAATTTTGCACGCTTCTTTCGGCGAAATACCTCGTGGACATTATTAATAATGTTTCTTTCTTGATTAAGGCATTTTGAGTAGATGATTAAATATTAATTCAATTGTTCAATCCAAAAGTTTGACAATATAAACAAATATCTTGTGACACAATATTGTCAGGCCGCACGAGTGATACTAGCAATTCCGCAACGGCCGCGATGGCAGGCTTTACAACCCGCTGGTACTAGCATCTACCGTTTTTATTATAATATCATTGCTTAAAACAGAATTAGTCTAAATGGAAAGTGAAGAGAATTAATAGAAAGGTATTCTGGGTTTCTGGTTATTAAAAGGTAAGTACATCTAAAACGCAACAATTTAATACGGTTTCAAGTGATTAGTGATCCTTTATTTCATTAGGAAGTACGGCGAGACGAACTATTAGCATGTTAACAGTCCCCAAACAAAATGTTTCAATTTCCTCGTAAGTCCAAGCAAATTACTTCAATCACAAGTCCGTGCACCATATAAGAGCCATTAAGATACGACCACGTACGCACTCGGATTAGTACAGTATCAATCAGAATGCTGCTGTCCACCCCTTTGAAGACTAAAGTAAAAAAAAGGCTGATTTAAAACCATTATTTAAATCAAAAACATCTCTTTATTACGTTTGTTTCTAAACATCGTTTTAGTGGCGACATCTATTAAATATCGGTCTAACTTCATTTTACACAGTGTTATCACCACACCCCGTTATCAGTGTTGCTAATTCATTGAAACTAAGGTTAAACAACAGATTTGTATAATTTCATTAGTTTTCTGAGTAAATTATTAAGGGTTTTTCGAGTTTTCCCATTTCGCCATCAGCTCTGTTTTAAACTGAATTCATGATTTTAACTGAATAAAAAGTAAACGAATTATAATGATATACGACATTAATCATTATTGACAAATGACACAATCACCTATCATGGAGTTCTAAAACAGCATAAAACCTCTTTTAAGTCCGTACACTTGAAAAAAATAAATAAAAAAGTGAGTTGTGAAGTTCACAGCAAATAGACCAGGCGCATCGAATTATATTATGAAGGTTAATGTCAAGAAAATGTGCAGTGCCATCCCTAGCGTTTTCAATGAATCCGCAACACTGATAACGGGGTATGGTTATCACAAATACCGCGTCTTTTCCACACCAATGTGTATATCACAAGTCAAAGTAAATTATGTTTATGATGTAGTGACAACATTTCAACTGCGATATGAATATTTAAGACTTACTTGTGATGCAGATATCATAAGTATTAAATACGAAAAAAAAAAATCTTTATACATATTGTTTTTATCGTTTGAATAATGTAGTTTGTGTGGCTCTAAAAAGCAGACATTTCAGCGTCTGGCTCGAGAAAGCTCCCTATTCTTTTTTTACTTACCCTGTTTATTCATAAACCTATTTTAACTAAAATGCCGTTAAAGTTCTATCGTCCTTTTTTGTCAAATTGACATTTCCGTTAGTAAGAAGAAAACAAAACCTATTTTAGCTAATGGAGGAATTCTGAATAAGGGCATTAGGCACTACCAATACCAGTAAGGCATACTATTTTTACTTTAACCTTCTATTACAATTTAGTCTTCAAACAGGTGGACAAGAGCATTCACAATAGTAAATTACTTCATTACTATAGAGACAAGTAAGGGGTTGCCGGCCGAGCGTAGCGAGGTCGGATAGTTAAGAGGCTGGCAACCCCTTTTCACGTCGAGGTATGTATAGTGCTTTTCTCAAACATGCAATGAAATAAAAAAGAAACAAAAATACCTCAGACGTGGCTGTATGGGCTTAGTTTCCTTTGCCTATCCCTTATTAGAGAAATTAATAAAAAAAAATTACAACTTTGCCTCCCAAAATGATTGTAACTTTTTTTCGCGGTTTGAGTAGACATTTTAACCGTAAATGTTTAAATGAAACATTTTAATATACAATGACAATAAAAATAATCGATTTATTGATTATTTTTGTTTTTATTTTTATGAAACATTCATAGAATGAAATTCAACATACAATGACAATGCAAAGAAAAATTCGTTAAGCAGCTGGACTTGAACCAGCAACCTCGGTAATCCGTACCACGCTCCACCAATTAAGCTATACTTAACGTTGGTGTACCTAACGAATTTTTCAATGCCTTGTGTCATATTTTATTTGGAAGATCTCTCCTCAGCGCCATCTATGAGTAGCTTAATCAAGCAGCTCACCCACTACGGAACTTCTACAGTTACGCATTAGTGGCAAGAGATGGAGCTATTTTCTGAATCAATGAAAATAATCGATTTATTGATTATTTTTGTTTTCATTCTATGAATGTTTCATAAAAATAAAAAAAAACAAAAATAATCAATAAAACGATTATTTTCATTGATTCAGAAAATAGTTCCATCTCTTGCCACTAATGCGTAACTGTAGAAGTTCCGTAGTGGGTGAGCCGCTTGATTAAGCTACTCATAGATACGACATACGAGATACGATATAGATTGTATATACAATGACAATGCAAAGAAAAATCCGTTAAGCAGCTGGACATGAACCAGCAACCTCGGTAATCCGTACCACGCTCCACCAATTAAGCTATACTTAACGTTGGTGTACCTAACGAATTTTTCAATGCCTTGTGTCATATTTTTATTTGGAAGATCTCTCCTCAGCGCCATCTATGAGTAGCTTAATCAAGCGGCTCACCCACTACGGAACTTCTACAGTTACGCATTAGTGGCAAGAGATGGAACTATTTTCTGAATCAATGAAAATAATCGTTTTATTGATTATTTTTGTTTTTTTTTATTTTTATGAAACATTCATAGAATGAAATTCAATATACAATGACAATGCAAAGAAAAATCCGTTAAGCAGCTGGACGTTGCTTAACGGATTTTTCTTTGCATTGTCATTGTATATTGAATGTTTCATAAAAATAAAAAAAAAACAAAAATAATCAATAAAACGATTATTTTCATTGATTCAGAAAATAGTTCCATCTCTTGCCACTAATGCGTAACTGTAGAAGTTCCGTAGTGGGTGAGCCGCTTGATTAAGCTACTCATAGATGGCGCTGAGGAGAGATCTTCCAAATAAAAATATGACACATGGCATTGAAAAATTCGTTAGGTACACCAACGTTAAGTATAGCTTAATTGGTGGAGCGTGGTACGGATTACCGAGGTTGCTGGTTCATGTCCAGCTGCTTAACGGATTTTTCTTTGCATTGTCATTGTATATTGAATTTCATTCTATGAATGTTTCATAAAAAAAAAAAAAAAAAAAAACAAAAATAATCAATAAAACGATTATTTTCATTGAAACATTTTAAATGTGTATTTTCGTAATTAAAATTGCAATTTAAAACTACTGACATATGTTAGAAATGTGTTATTTGTTATGATCATGTCGATTTTATATAAATCAAAGCAATCTTTATTGTTTTTTTAATAGGCGTTGTGGCAGAATATCATAACTAACCAAAAAGCAAATATGGCTTAGTTTTTTTTTAAATGGCTGAACGCCATGATGCTGTGTCACAAATACAGTGGAATGAAAATGAAAAAAGATCATCTTGCCGGCCTAGGTCGGGAAGTTTGTATGAAATCCATTTCCTATATACCTCGCCAAACCGCACCGGCAACGTGATACGTCCCGGCCTGTTATTTGGAATGTTATGTCAATATTTCATTGCATGCTTGAGAAAATATAAGTATTGTACTAATCTGAGTTATTTGTTAGATGGATTTCGCGAATACATTAGGTATTAATCTTAAAATGTGAATTTAAGAGGCTTCCTTGAGAGGATGACCTTTACCGCTTCGCGCCTTCCTCACCCCACCTCACTTCTACTAAACAACTTCGTTTTAGTAACGACATCTATTAAATATCGGTCTAACTTCATTTTACAGTGTTATCACAAATAACGCGTCATTTCGAAAAAAAAAAATCGTTCAGAATTGGCACCGAATACGTAAATTACTTATTTAACATAGTTTAAATAAAGACCTGGGGCCCAGCAGTGGGACGTAAATAGGCCGATGATGATGACGGTGATGATGATTATAAAAAGGTAAACATAGAAATCCTAGCCTATTAAATTCTCTATACATTGATGTATGAGGGCGGGATGATAAGTAACTAGCCTTAGGTATTTAAAAAGTTTTAATTAAAAAAAGAACTTACTAATTTAAAAAAATATGTCTCTGGTTATATCTGTTCTAAATTTGAATTTGGTGGCTTGAATATTTCATTGATTTTTTGACATTTGGATAAAATGGATAAAATTGAACAAAGAGCGGTGATTAAGTTTCTTTATATGAAGGATACGAAGGGGCTTAATATTTATGAAGAGTTAAATAATGTTTTGGGTGAATGTGCTCTTTCTTACGCCAAAGTAAAAAACTGGGTGGCTCAGTTTAAACGCGGCCTTACAAGTGTCCAAGAGGAAGCCCGCCCCGGACGTCCAAAAATCGTCACGAGTCCGGAAATGGAGTCCAAAGTACATGATATAGTTTTAGCAGATCGACGATTGAAGCTATCTGAAATAGCTGACACTACAGATATTTCGAAAGAACGGGTACATCATATCTTAAGTGACAAATTAAATATGAAAAATTTATCCGCCCGTTGGGTGGCGCGTTTGCTTACACACGATCAAAAAAGAATTCGGATGCAAAACTCGAAGGCATGCTTCAATCGTTTTCAGAGAAATAAAGCAGATTTTATACATCGATTTATAACAACAGATGACATGGGTTCACCGAATTACACGCTAAAATCAAAAATTCAATCAAAACAGTGGACTGAATCTGGGTGTTCGGCTCCTAAAAAAGCTATGGCTGTAAAATCGGCTGGAAAAGTGATGGCTTCTGTCTTCTGGGATGCAAATGGAATTTTGTTTATAGATTACCTTCCCAGAGGTCAAACTATTAATGGAGAATACTACGCTAATCTTTTAGATAAGCTTTATCAATGTATTCAGCAAAAACGACCAGTTTAGCGAAAAAAAAATAATCATCTTCCATCAAGACAACGCAAGGGTTCACACTTGTGTTAAAACTATGGCAAAAATCAACGAATTGAACTATGATTTGCTGCCCCACCCACCTTATTCGCCTGATCTAGCACCATCAGACTTCCAAATTTTCCCCAAGCTAAAAAATTTTTTGGGTGTACAGAAGTTTGCCACAAATGATGAAGTTATAGCCGCCGTAGAAGAGTATTTTGCCGGTCTTGAAAGAAGTCCTTTTATGGAGGGCATTACAGCTTTAGAACGAGGATGGAACAAGTGCTTAGAGCTACATGGAGAGCATGTTGAAAAATAAAATAAATTTTATCACGCCAACCTAAGTATTTTTTTATTAGACTAGTTACTTATCATCCCGCCCTCGTATGTCACAAGTCAAAGTAAATTATGCTTATGATGTAGTAACAGGATATTAATTGCAACTTGACTTACTTGTGGTGCAGATATCATAAGTATTAAACAGGAAAAAAAATACGAAACAGAATAACAAGTTAAGATGTTATAGATACTTAATGTATTTATATATTTTGTTTTTATCGTTTATATAATTTACAGAATGGCTCTAAAAGCAGCCATTTCAGCGTCTGGGTCAGGGAAGCGCCTTAATAGACGTATGTTTAGTGAAGCAGATTTTTATGATGGATATATTTTGCGAACGCCTTATTTAGTTGCAGCGAATTTTTCAGTGTCGCATTATTTAAGCGAAACAAATTTTTCACGGATGAATTTTTAACGATCGTTTATTTTTGTTTCCTGTATATTTTCATTTAATATTCCAATACTCAATGTCCTCAGAAAAACCTGGCGATATCTAGTATTCGATAAATACTCGTAACAATTTCAATTGGCACTTCAAAAAAGAGGTAGATGGGCATTTTCAGAAAACTGTGTACCTTTTATACCAAAACAGTCCTAAATTTTACCATACAAAATTTTGTTGTTAGTTTTGTGACGGTCCATATAGAATGTATGTAAAAACGCGTCACAAAACTGACAAAAAAATGCGGGCCACCTTTTTTTATTGTTTAGATAGTCATCGTGATTCTGAGCAGAAATAATCCAAAATTTGTTAGGTTATTCAAAAAAAGTAAAGGGTACACACTTTTCTGAAAATACCCAGATATGTCATCAGCACGCCGAAATGAATGAAGCACAGAAAAGGCTACAATAGGCTAGTGGACTCGTATCACAAACAATGAAAAATAATTGTATTTCATATAGTATTAAGCCTAGCGAACCTAAACATATCTATTTTAAAACATAAAAGTGTCGTGAAAACTCAATTTAAAAATGTATTTTTTAACCTGTAATTTGAAACCTCAAAAACGTTCCGACTGTTCCGAGCCGTTCCGAGCTTGTTTCGAAACTTCCGATTGCTTCCGAGTCATGATCGTGAAGTCATCGTGACGTCATAAAATTGGTAAACAAAAAGAAGTGTAAGTTCCTTGTTTTTTTTTTCAGCCTCGCGCTCTTGGTGCACTTAGCCAAACGGGGAAACGGAATTAGGAATGGAAAATGCGAAAGGATCGGAATTTAGAAAATAGGACGGACAAGATCAGGAAGGTTAAAATAAATAGATTTCTTACAACTTTATATTGTTAGCGGATAGAAATGAATACAAGACTTTAAATACATACGTAGATTTATCATTTATGATAAGAAGGGGAGGAACGGATAAAGGAAACGGAACGCCAAGTAGTGATTTAGAAGGGAGGAACGATCATATAATGGACAGGTGAAAAATATGTGATTAAGGTCAGCCACAGCTCCACATTCGCATGTAGAACTGTCCACTATTCGTAATCTTGCTAAATGCTCAGGTGTACAAACATGTCCCAATCTCATGCGGGATATCATGCTTGAAACCGTTCTAGAGTGTCATTTTTGAAAAGCAAGGCTTGACAGGGATTGTAGGTAGGATGTTACGATACCCCAAACCAGTCCTTACATCCGGAGCGGTCCAGAGTTGACTCCCAGCATCCATTAGGTATATCTTTGGCAGTGCTAAAAGATCCGCAGCAATATTTTTGTATAGGATGAGATCCCCACAATCGATATTGAGAGTGCAGTACACCAACACCCACACAACCATTAGGAGAGACCTTTGAAGCGTCAGTGTATACATGATGGGCATCCTGAGCATCGGTCTCAATGAAACTCAAAAACTGACGCTTATGCTCGAAGTCATTCTTGAAAATACCAATATTTAAAGCCACAGAAGGAACCAGAGTTAATGATTCATATTAGTATTGAAAAATGGGGAGAGTTTAAGAGTTAAAAGTGGGAGCCAGAATAGATAAAAAAATTTGAAAGCTTTTAATTAAACAAGGAGAATTCTTGTTTTTCCAATAACTTGAACAAGATACCTGTAGAGTTAGTTGGGGCAAGATTGACCAAAGCTGATGGTTAGATACTTGAGCACAACGGAAAAGAAATCTGTCGCTAAGAAATTGACACCGTAAATCGAGGGGAGGATCGACACACTCCACCTGAAGCGCATTTATGGGGCTGGACTTCATAGCACCACAAATAATTCTAAGAGCTTTAGACTGAACATCACGCAATTTCTTAAGACCAGCAGCACTTCCAGGTTCTAGTAAAAAAGTCCCATAATCTAAAATGCTTCTTATCAAAGCATTTTATAATAATTTCAAGCAAAAGGGATGTGCACCCCACCATACCCCTGCTACACATCTGAGGATATTAATGTTTCTTTCATATTTAGAAACTATATACTCACAATGAGCCAGACCTGACAGTTTGCTATCTAATATGATGCCTAGAAATTTGATTTGATTTTTGATTGGAATGACATGACTACCAAATTTAACAGAAATTGGAGGTGTAAGACGTTTTCTTGTAAATAAAACGACAGCACTTTTAGACACAGATAGCTCTAAGCCATTGCAGTCTAACCACTTCTTCAATAAGCATAAGGAAGATGTGAGGCTATTACTAGCCCGTTCAATGGAGAAGTCAGGTGAATACAATAGTAGATCATCAGCATACTGTAAAACTCTGACTGAGCCATTTAAAGATGATTCTAAATCAAATGTATAAATATTATATAGCAATGGGCTCAGTACCGAACCTTGTGGAAGTCCTCGCCACACTGAACGGGTAATTCGATTGTTGTCATCTAGAAGAATAATAATGGATCTTTCTGACAGTAAATTGATTATGAAGTTAATTAAAACTAAAGGAACACCTAACTTGTAAAGTTTGTCTCTTAACACTGGAACTAAGACATTATCATATGCCGAACTGATGTCAAGGAATGCAGCCATCACTGACTCATTATTCGAAAATGCTAAACGAATATCAAATGTTATTATCGCCAGGCTGTCATGACAAGACCGACCTTTACGAAAGCCAAATTGACTTTGCGCCAATAGTTGCTTGCTTTCCATGAAAAACTCTAACCTGTTTTTAATCAAATGTTCTGCCACTTTGACAAATACTGAAGAAAGTACAACTGGGCGATAGAAGGACACATCACCTGCAGGTTTACCTGGCTCGAGTATAGGAACCATAATTTAAGATCTCCATGCATGTGGAACAATGCCAGTAAACATAGCTGCATTTATGATAGAAAGATAATAAGAAAGAATATTGTCACTGACATTTGAAAGAAAAGAATATGGAACCCCATCCTCGCCTGGTGCAGAATCTTTTAAATGATTTAAAATACCTTTTAATTCTTCCATTCGAAAAGGAGAACCAAGACCAGATTGGGAAGAAGGACTACAAGGAATGGAAGGAGACTGAAAAACATACTCTTCAGGAACTGATTCAGGAGCTAAGCGATCTATAAATTGTTGAACAAGGTTAGGAGGAAGAATCTGTCTAGGAGTATCATTAAATGCAGATCTAAACCTTTTTACATTATTCCATACTATAGAGGGTTTTACATTGGGAGAAAGTGATGAGCAGAATTGCTTCCATACTTCATATTTTTTCTTGCGCAACAACTTTTTAGTATCTCGTGCAACCTGCATGTAGGATTCAAAGTTTTCATTTGTCATAGATTGACGATGACGTTTTTCAGCCTCTTTCCGTTTTTTAATCGACTCCGAACATTCAAAATCCCACCAAGGCGGAGAAGGAATTTTACCTAATGCACTATTTTAAACAGGAAAATTTTCATCAGCTGCTTCGGTAATGATTTTAGCAAGGGCATCCGAGGAACTAACTACATCCCCTTCAATTATACTAGGAAGATTCAATATATTCATTTCCACACAGTTCTTGAACACTTTCCAATCAACCTTACTTAAATTATACTTGAGTCTGGCTTTGGGTGCGATGGAATACAAGAAGGAAACTGAATTAAAATAGGGAAGATTTGACGACCGGATGGCCTAGTGGTTAGCGACCCTGACTATGAAGCTCGAGGTCCCGGGTTCGAATCCCGGTCGGGGCAGATGTTTGTATGATGAATACGAATGTTTGTTCTCGGGACTTGGATGTTTAATATGTATATAAGTATGTATTTATCTATATAAGTATGTTTATCCGTTGTCTAGTACCCATAGTACAGGCTTTGCCTAGTTTGGGACTAGGTCAATTGGTGTCAATTTGTCCCATGATATTTATTATTTATTTATTTATTTAAGTGATCACTCCCATATGTTGAATCTAATGTATATCAAGATAAAGATGAGGAAAGTTGAGCGGAACAAATAGATAAGTCCACAAGGCTAACTGCCTCCGAGGGGCCAGTACGCCTAGTGGGGTAGCCAGTATTGAGAACACACAAATTATGACTATCTAGAATGTCTAAAATTGGTTCGCCATGATAACTAGAAATTGAAGTACCCCAAGAACGATGCTGAGAATTGAAATCACCTGGAATCAAGATAGGTTTCGGAAGGGCAGATATTATTTGTTCCAAGTCATGAAAAATTATTGATGATGGATGAGGAATATATACAGAGATGATACAAATATTATTTACAATGGCAGCAACAATGGACCAGTCATCATTGCTGTGGATGGATGGAGTAGGTATTGGCGAAAATTCTATACAATTCCTGATGAGTAATGCCACTCCACCATACCCATCAGGACGGTCTTCACGGAGACATGAATAGCCAGAGAGTCTTAAAAGAGCTCCGGGCTTAAGCCATGTCTCCGAGAGGGCAAAAACGAAAAGGTTAAACTTATTTATAAGATAGATTAGGTCTTGTTTTTCACTAATTACACGTCGACAGTTCCACTGAACTATCTTGTCCATTTTGTATTAAGGTAGCAGAGTATTAGTAGTTTTGTATTAAGTGCTTCAAGCAAGGGGGCAACGTGGAATGATGAAACAAGGTTAGATTTGGTCAACAATGTAATCAAAGCAATTATAGCCTCAGCCACAGACTGAGTTTGAGATTCAGTATTGTTTGAATCTTTGAGTGCACAACCATTTGTTGGAGGTGGAATAGCATATTCTTTTAACAAGGCATTATGGGCAGCTTGATCATACCCTTTACTAGTTCTAATTGGTGGGCCACGGGGCTTAGCAAATACTGTTCTTCTGTAAGATTGATTAGTTGTGTATTATGTGGTTCCATTTCCAACACTATTACGATATGATTGGGGTATTGTAGGCTGATGGGGAGAGGGATTTGGCTGGAAAAGAACATCCGCAAATGATTTAGATACCGGTGGATGAAGCTTTACAGCTTCTCCATATGAGATGCAGCTATTGGCCATAGTTACTTTGATATCCCTTTGTCTTTTGTGTTCTGGGTATGATTTACTGATGGCGAAATGAGATCCATTACACATAAATCAAAAGACATTGTCCTCGTCTACAGAACAAGTCTCAGCCGTGTGCTTTTGACCACACTTGTAGCACTGGGGTTTTGATCTACAATTTGTTTTGGTGTGACCAAACTTACAGCAGCTAAAACATTGTACTGTAGGAAAAATTTACAACTCTACAGGAATAGAATTGTAACACGAAAACACTCGTTTTGGAAGCTGCTGACCATCGAAAGTCAAAACAACAGTTTCTGAGGGTTGCCAGATGACTGAGCCGTTTATAAGTACCCTTCGATTAAGACGCCTGACCTTGACCACTTTTCCAGACCCAATGGGCACAGAAATGTTGGCCAAAATCTCATCGTCCGACCATTGATCAGGAATCCCACGTACCAAGCCCATGCGTGTAATTGAGAATGATGGAATGTATGCCATCAGATTCTCGGCGTCTAAGCGAGTATCTTTAATAAAAGCATTAGCGTTCGTAACCTTGCTGAAAGCCATTGAAATTCGAGTCCTGCCAATACGTTTAACACTGCCATTGATAATGTTCTCAAACCTATTTTTCATTAAAAAATTTCCAAACGCCACTGGATGTAACGACGAGTATGTTCCCGCTTTCTTAAATTGTGCGTGAATTGTGTACGGGCTAACATCAGAATCCACGAATAAATCCCTGCCAAACCTTGATGGTTCATTTGTTTTTACAGTCTCCTGTTTTTTCGCAACTATGGGAGAAGTCTCTCGAAAACTTTCAGAGCAATCGCATTCATAGTTTCCTAGACTGAAATTAACTGCAAATAAAAAAGAGGTCGCGAAATTCATCTAATAACAAAATATGAAAACATAAATAAAGCTTTCGCTAAAAACGCGAGTCTAAAATTAGCTGCAACTGAATAATGCATTCGCGAAATTCATCTAAAGAGGGTGTTAAATCTGGCTGATAGGGATGCAAAAACAACACGAAACCACCACATGGGTGGGTAATTATCTACTTACTTCGCAGTGCAAAGGAAAAACTGCGATCCATTTGAATTGGGTCCTGAGTTGGCCATACTCAACACGCCGGGTCCAGTGTGCCTAAGAGTGAAGTTTTCGTCATCGAATTTCCGGCCATATATCGATTTTCCACCTGTTCCATTATTATTCGTAAAATCACCGCCTTGACACATCTGATATGCTTCAGTTAATGAAACCAATAACTTAAAATGAGATTATATATGTAATGAATATATTAAATTCTACAAGAGCAAAGACCACGTAGTTGGTCAGTCCAGAGGTTAAGAGCCGTCCGCTTTATTGATGTACTTTCTTAAAACATCCTGATCCTGAAACTTTATTTGAAAATCACAAAACAAAATCACAAAATTGGAACCTATAAAAAACTATACATTAGGCTGTTTGAATCGGCATTTTAACCGCCGCCATTGGTAAAGCTGTCTCTTTTCAAAGAAGTTTGAAGCTAATATTTAGTAACAACACTTGACAGCACCTCATTTAAGTAAGTACTAAAACAACCTCCAATTTAATTGGAAATGTGTGTGGCAGTGCCCCCAACAAGTCGAGCAAAACAAACACATTCAGGGCATTTTCAACATCCTGTAATTTTGTGCCGGTTAGAGCTAGAGGAATCCTGAATTTTTAGTAATCTGTAGGGCATAATAATGACTTAGATACATTCTCAATAACATTTAATTTGAACTTGTAGTTTAAGAACTACTCCCCGTCAAAGTTCCTTAGTTTTGCAACTGACACACTGACTGACTGACTGATCATCATAATTCTAAGGTACTTCTAGCAGACCCACAAGCTCTAAATTTTAAAAAATTCGTTTCTAGCCTACAAAGTCATGAAAAACCTAAAAATAATGCAATTTCAATTACGTTTCAGAGATATACAAACTGCATAAGTACGTTTGTAATCCTTAATCCTTACATGCGATACAAAGTATGGATGGACACAGGTTTCGAGATTGTTAATGGTTATCGGCATCGTATGGTTTAGGTATTAGTATTAGTAAGTATGAGTATGAGTATTATACTTACTTATATATATATATATATATATAAGTAAGTATATATATGTACGCCTACAAAAAGAGATGAGATCCCATCAAAAACATTACGTTCAATATTTCAAAAACGGGTCAACCGATTTTAATGTAACTTAGCTAAGAACCATCTCGATTAAACAAGCTTTGGAACAAAAAAACCGCATCGAAATCGGTCCTTCCGCTTGCGAGCTACGATGCCACAAACAGATACACTCAGATACACAGATACACAGGTCAAACTTATAACACCCCTCTTTTTTCGTCGGGGGTTAAAAAGATGCAAGTCTCGTCACGCAGTTCTTGTACAACAAAAAAAAAAGATATAATGTTAAACCAAGTCGATTATTTTAGTCAGTACCGGGGGGGGGGGGTGTCCACAGTACTCGATTTTCATCGACCTGTCTATTATCCGTAATTTGGCTAATTTGATTTACTCTTTCTATCTTCCTCCACGGTTAAATTATAGGCATGTCGGTGGAAATCGGGTATTGTGGACATCCCCCCGGTACTGAGTAATATAATCGACTTGGTTTAACATTACAACTTCATTTTTAGGGTTCCGTACCTCAAAAGGAAAAAAACGGAACCCTTATAGAATCTCTTTGTTGTCCGTCTGTATGTCTATCAAGACCCTTTTTCTCTGGATCGCGTAGAGGTAGCATGCTGAAATTAATATCAAATACTCAAGCCTGCGGTCCCTTGAAGCTGTGAAAAATTCAACCTTCTAAGTCAACGCAACTCAATTACTTTAAAAATTCAATTACTCACCCTCGCTACAAAACAGTATTTTGCTCCCTAATTTCTTCTTCGTACTCGGGTAAATTAAGTAAACTTCAATTGTCATATCACAAGATCGTGTTGAAACTTTACGACTGATCACAATCGAACTATATATTCTTCGAAAGAGACAAGGAACATTGTAAGCGAGCGTTGCTTACCGAGAATGTCAATACCTGGCAACGCCGGCTGGGTCATGTATCTGATGTGCCGCGTCTAGCTAAGCTGGTAAATGGTATCAAAATTGGGGGGGATTATCTCGAAAAATGCTGCGAAATCTTCACAAAAGCAAAAACGATCAGAACCCTTTTTCTTTTTGAAATTATTTATTTGTGTTTTTGGCGAAAAATGGAATTATTTTGTTGATCAGACTAGCATCAAATATAAGAAAATTTGGTTCAACAACTTAGTATAAAATAAACTCTGGTAGGTATACGAAAACTGAATGAAAGAAGCAATAAAGAAATCCTGGTTGACTTCGTAAGAGACGGTTACAAAATATGGGTGGATGAAAAGAAAATAATTTGAAGGGCGAGAGAACAAATGAAGTTGAAACAAATAACAATGAAACAAATCTAGACGAAATACAAGAAGAAAGACAACTACGTAAATAAAAACAGTAATTTTAGAAATTATTTAAATTTTGATTTTTGATAATGAAGTTTATTCTGATGGAAATGAAGGTTTTTTTTTGATAGTGAAGAAATTTAAAATCGTGTAGAAGATAATGAAGAAATATTGTGAGATGAGTTCAACCAGCAAGAGAGCGAAGGCTAATTAAAAGATGTAAAGATTATCTGATGTACTATTATACTGAAGCATCTATGTTGACCTATGAAGAGGCAAAGAGGCAATAGCGTCAAGGGAAAAAGATAAGTGGAAAAAGGCTATAGAAGAAGAAATTAAATCTCTGGAAAAAAATAAAACGTGGTAATTTGTTGACGATTTAAAGAAACAAAGGGAAGAAAATTAAGTAACTGGCAAGTGGATTTTCACAATCAAGTCTGATGGTCGATATAAGGCGACTAAGTTGCGAGGGGTTTTCGACAAAAATACAAAATTGATTACGATGAGACATATAGTGCCGTAGTAAATAGCACCTCTCGTAAGAATATTATTGTCAATCGCAGCTAATAAAGGTTTAAAATGAAACAGTTTGACGTAAAAACTGCCTTTTTACATGGAGATTTGAAAGAATTCATCTACATGAAGGTTCTGAAAGGTTACAAGTACAACAATAGAGAAGGTAAAGTACGCAAACTAAACAAAAGCTTATGAAATGGTTTAGAAACAAGCTCCACTAATGTGGAACATTAAGTACACAGAATTCTTAACGAAAATGGGAGACAGCTAAAACTTGATCAATGTATTTTTGTCATGGAAGGTGAAAAAAGAATAATCCTTTCAGTATACGTAGATGACGGATTGGTGTTTGGAGAGAGAGAAGAAGATCAGTGGATCTGCAGTAGCAACAACTGAAACAATTCGAAAAGTCTTCGAACTAAGACTAACTATATTGGTTTGGATATTAAACAAGAAGAAAAAGGGATTAAAATATATCAGAAAATGTACAGTGAGAAAATTATTAACAAAATTAATTTGAAGGCAGCTAAAGAGTGTAAATGTCCGACAATTATGATTGAACAACACCCATCTGTTAAAATTGATACAAATCTCATTAACTAGCGTCACAGCATATCTGTCGAACAAAAACTAGGCCTGCCATCAGCATTCATGTTGTTTTCGAGGCATCAAAATTCTCTAAATATAAATGATTTAAATTTAAATAGTCCTAAAACAATTTTACGATTTTTAAACGATTCAACGGAAAAAGGTTTTCAGTTTACTAAAGATGACAAGTGATAACGTTCTAAGAGGTTATTGTGGTTTGGATTTCGCAGGAGATCCAGATACGAAGTGTAGAACTTCTAGTTTTGTGATTTGGCTGAACGGTGGAACAGTGACATGAAGCTCAAAAAAGCAATCAGCCGTCGCTTTAAGCAGCACTAAAGCAAGAATTTATAGCAGCGGCAGAATGCTGCAAAAAAATACTTTTCGTAAAGGACCTGATCAATGAAATAACAAAAGAAAAATTTTAAGCGGACGAACTCATTACGGATTTCAATCTTCAAGTCGTTGGTCGTGGCGTTCTTAAAACAACGGGAGTTTAAAGTGGGAATCCGGGACATCGGGAGACATTTACTAAAATCGGGAGGCCTGGCAACAGTGCTCACGAATCTGGATACGAAACTATGAATCACCACCCGCCGTATAGTCCAGACTTGGCCCCCAACGACTACTTATTATTTCCTAACCTTAAAAAATATCTTTGTTGGCAGCAGTGCAGGAGCATTTTTACACCAAAAATAAAAAATATTTTTATGACGGTTTATAACAAAAAAATACCGGTCTCTTAGTGTATAGAGGTACTTATAGAAATAAGGTGGGAGTGCATATTGAAAAATATATTTATCCCAATCACTTTTTTTTCATACCCATACCGAGCATTTATTGAACGCCCCTCGTAGTTCTAAATCTGTGGATATTATTCTCGTGGGTGTACTCCACAAGCAAATTCTTTTCGCACGTTGTTCACTACGTATCGATTACACACAATATTGTACTTAACTTACCTCAAAATGTGTAAAAGGGTTTTTATAGTAATACTCCGTACTCTGTAAAACCGAATTAGAAAGGATACAAAGTCTGGAATTATTCTATGAAAGCTGCTTCCTTGATATCCAAAGCCTTTTTCATGTGTACACAAAGCTCTGAAATTCTCCGCAGTTTTTGGGACTACATCAGCTCTTAGCATTATAATAATACGACCAAGTTCCTGCTTTCCAACATTCATGTCAAAATAAACTTGAGGATTACGTTTTTCTATTGATTTTTCAACTGTTTGAACCTGAAAAGAAATAGAGACTAGTTAATATATATATTTTTATACATTATAGGCTCTTCTTTTACCACGATACGCCCAACAGAAACCGAAACGGACATGCTTGACTGCTGAATTCCCATTCACCCTAGACTTGTAAAAGGGCTACATGTAGTGTACCTACAGGGAACACATCAACACAGACGCAGGGAGAGAATTTCGCTCCTCCTACGGTAAAGGTAAATTTATGTAATCCGCGGCGTACGTAATATTATACCCAATGACGTGTAAACATAGCTCAAGTTCGCATTGCCTGTTTCCTTGAATGTATTCTTCTCAAAATGGTCTAAACTGCCCATTAATGTCTACTACATAATAATGCTACATGAAAGAGAAATTAGAAAGACTAGTTTGAGAAGCAGAAATTTTAGGAAACAGAACGAGTCTGAGCCGCAAACACCCGTTAACAACTAACAATAACAAATAAAAAATTTAGGGTTCCGTATCTCAAAAGGAAAAACGGAACCCTTATAGGATCACTTTGTAGTCCGTCTGTCTCTATGTCAAGATACTTTTTCTCTGGAACGCGGGGAGGTTGCAAGCTGAATGTAATATAAACTGCTCAAACCTGCAGTTGCTTGAACATGTAAAACAATCAAGCTTCTAAGTCAACACAATCAAAAGTTACATGTAGTTATTTATTTATTTATTGCACAGTACATAAAGATAACTTAAGTTAACCTGGGTACTACCCTGTAAGGGCGTAGCAATATAATTATACATAAGTATTATACCTTAAGATTATTATACCTTAAGGTTATTAAAATGGGTGTCTCCATACAAATTGCCATGTTATCAACAGCCAACACCTATAGGCAGGACCCGTACGTGTCATGCCACTGACGCAAAAATGACGTAAATAATTTCAAGTAAGTACAAGGAGTTCTTTTATAACACCACAGATGAGTTAACTAATCTATTGACACGACGCGTAGAAAAATAAATCCTTGATACGTAAAACTTAAATGATGCAAATCGTTTTATATTTTATTTCAATTCATTTCTGATGATTTTTTTATACAATAAGGAAAGCAAACGAACAGGTGGGTCACCTGATGGTTAAGTGATCACCACTGCCACCTTGGTGCACTTTTCAATATATCAATGGGCTCCCGGATTTTGATTCCCGAACTCAGCCATACTGAAGACAATGAAATAAAAATCTTTTAACAAAAGTAAAACCGCCTTCAAAAAAAAACCTTAGAAAAAAAAACGTAAAATAATCCTCTAAAATAATAATAATAAAGTTTTATTGACAATATAGTACAAAATCAAATTGAAGTCCCTGACTTCTGAGCTAGGTTGAAACCTGTGTTACAGAAGTCAGTGTCCTCTCCCAACCAATAATGATAAATAAATAAAATAAAATGCGTTTATTTCGGACAACAGAAACTAAAGCCTAAAGTTTTATGGCCTAGCAGTAAGCAGCAGAAATATGAAGTCGGTGCGGTGCGAGCGGAATATTCTTTGAATGAAGCACCGACTTCATATTTCTGCTGCTTAGTGCTAGGCAATAAAACTTTAGGCTTTAGTTTCTGTTGTCCGAAATAAACGCATTTTATTTTATTTATTTATCATTATTTTAGAGGATTATTTTACGTTTTTTTTTCTAAGGTTTTTTTTTGAAGGCGGTTTTACTTTTTTGTTAAAAGATTTTTATTTCACAATTTTACGTTGATTTAACGTTTTCAGAAGTATCCTCCAACTCCTAACCATGAAGGAGTTGTACCTTCCATCATCAGCTCACCAACATGAGATAATGACTACCGGACGCAAATACTTAAATAACCTTAGAAAATATATGTAACACATAGTACGTGCCTGTAAAATTTGAGGATTGCCCTCGATTTCCCTGGGATCCCCTCATCAGATCATGACTTGGTGACAATGGAACCACCTCGGGGGTATACTAGCCTTTCAAATAAAATAAAAATTGACGGAGTAATCGTTGTACATACATTAAAAAAAATACATACAGTGGAACGTAGAACCTCCTCCTTTTTTTGAAGTCGGTTAAAAACGGGGTGTCACGTTTTTAATTTGAAGTTGACAAAATCGCTAAAAAACCTGCTTTCAAATAAAAAAAACGGTATTCAAACCGTTTAAGAGCTACGGTGCCACAGGCAAACACAGACATACGGTCAAACTTATAACCCACCACTTTTTGAGTTGGGCATTTAAAAAAAGGCACCAAAACAGAAATACTGTATCCATTGTAAGTTACTGATTTTTTTTCGCTTACAATTAAAAACGGATATTTCAAGCAAAACTCTAGTAATGACGACATTGTGCCAATTTACATTTTTTTTCACAACTAACAATCTGTTGTTGAGTGACAATAAGATAATAATCAGTTAGACGTTCTGTACTGATTATTTCAAACATAGATATCGGTTAACAAGGGCGTAACCAGCTTTTGGCCCAGGGGGGAGCGGAGGGGCAAATTTTTTTTTTTAAGCCGATTTAGTACTGGTCACGTTCGAAATTAAAGAACTTTTCCATTGATGAAAAGTAAAACCGCCTTAAAAAAAAAGAATAACATCAAATTGTCCTCTAGAGCCATGGCCCAGCACAAATGTGAAGTCGGTACGGTGCAAGCGGAATATTCTTTGAATGAAGCACCGATTTCATATTTGTGCTAGGCCATAAATCTCATGGCTTTAGAGGATTATTTTACGCTTTTTTAAGGCGGTTTTACTTTTTTATTTAACCGACTTCAAAAAAAGGAGTAGGTTCTCAATTCGTCTAGATATTATTTTTGTTAAAAGTTGTTTTATTTCACCTTTTTTATGTTATATTCAATATTTAAATAATTATCCTTCAACTCCTAACCGTTAGGGAGTTGTTGGTTCCATTATCAGCTCATCAATATAGCTTAGAATACTTGAAAATATATAAAACAAATAATACTTTCCTATAAAATTCGAAGGTTGCCCTCGATTTCCCTAGGATCCCATCATCAGATCTTAACTTGGTGACAATGGGACAACCTCGGGAATACTATTACGAATAAAATAAAAATTGAAAATCTGTCCACAATTGACGGAGTAATCGGTGTACCTACATACATAAAAAAAAATACCTACAGCGGAAAATAGAACCTCTTCCTTTTTAACCGACTTCAAAAAAAAGGAGGAGGTTCTCAATTCGTCGGGATGTTTTTGTGTGTTCCCCCGATAACTAGAAGACGGCTTTTCCGATGTTTGAAAGAGTATACTTTCTAGTTGGTACCATTGTCACCAAGTCAGGATCTGATGATGGGATCCCAGGGAAATCGACGTCAACTCTCAAATTTTATAGGCACGTATATGTGTTTCATATATTCAAATACTCGCGTCTGGTACTCATTATCTCGTGTTGATGAGGTGATGATGGAAGGTAGGTACAACTCCTTAACGGTAACTTAAAATTCATCATCATCATCATCACCAGCCTTTTTTTACGTGCCACTGCTGGCCACAGGCCTCCTCTCAGAATGACTTGAAATTGTGAAATAAAAAATCTTTTAACGAAAAGTAAAACCGACTTCAAAAAAAAATCTCAGAAAAAAAACATAAAATAATAATCTAAAGCCATGAGTTTTATGGCCTAGCAGAAATATGAAGTTGGTGCTTCATTCAAAGAATATTCTGCTCTCACCGCACCGACTTCATATTTCTGCTAGGCCATAAAACTCATGTCTTTAGAGGATTATTTTATGTTTTTTTTTTCAGAGGTTTTTTTGAAGTCGGTTTTAATTTTTGTTAAAAGATTTTTATGAAGTCGGTTAAAAAAGTTTGAAATCTTACAGAAAAAAAAACACTCTTTCAATCATTACGATGCGAGGTGTACGCGCTTAAGTTAACAATTTGGTCACGAAAGAAAAGTACGGAAGGATGAAAAGACCACTGTAAAGTATGGAATAAAGCAAGCATGCATGTACCATGGTACTGCTTAATAATTTGTCTAATTGTTGATAATACAAGAATATAGTCTTAGTCCAAAGGGTTGTACTGTATAATTATTATGATAATTTGTTTTTTTCCTCAGAAATAGGTTTAAGCTATATTACTGCGAAGTTCTATCAAAATCTGTTATTTATAAACCTATATTAGGTAACTAAAATGCCGCTGAAGTTAGTTTGTCCCTTTTTGTCACTTTGATATTTTCGTTAGTAAGAAGAAGACAAAACCTATTTTAGCTAATAGAGGCTTGAGTGACGTTTATGAATAAGGGCATAAGAACATAGTAGTACAATCCGCACAAGTTTTCTTGTTTACAATATTAGTAGAACTTATCTACTCACAGTGTCTTTTTGTGTTTCAGGACCATCTTTTTGTTCTACTTCCACTGTATCTTTTTCTAAAGGCAGGGTTTGCCCTGCATGCTTCTGCAGCCACGTATCTTCAGACCATACCGGTCGTGTAGAACCTTCCTTGATACGCTGTGGTGCTGCAATGTTCACTCTGACAGTCCGGCCAAACAATTCTGAATCATTCTGGAAAAGTTATAGAAGCTCATCTTAATATTCTACTGAACAATACCAATTACTGAATTTTAATTAATGTAAACAAAACTGACGAATTCATAGAGAATCATTATCATCATCATCAGCCTATTTACGTCCCACTGCTGGGCACAGGCCTCCTCTCAGAATGAGAGGGCTTGGGCTATAGTTCCCACGAGGCCCAGTGCGGATTGGGAACTTCACACATACCATTGAATTGCTTCGCAGGAGTGTGCAGGTTTACTCACGATGTTTTCCTTCACCGAAAAGCTCATGATAAATTATAAATGTAATTTCGCACATAAATTCCGAAAAACTCAGAGGTGCGAGCCGCCGGGGTTTGAACCCTCGACCCTCTGCTTCAGAGGCGATAGGTGTTATGGTAGATGGTACATCATTAGTTTTGACAGCCCGCCTTTATTACCGAGTTGGGTGTCAATTGGCTTGTGTATGGTGCTCAAGGATTCTTGTTGTTGTATCTAAATAAATATTATAAAGATCAAGTTGGAGTTTAACTACTTCTACAATAGGTCAAACCACTAGGCTATCACGGCTTATCGTAGAGAATGATCAAAGTCAATTAGGTACCTAATGGGTATATAAAAAAGGGGTGCGTGTCGGATAACCTCCTGTACTATTTTTTGTTAACTTTAATAATAAAGATTTAAAAAAAATGTACTCCATTTTATTGAAAATTCTACAAACCCTGATATTTTCTGTCCTGTCCTGAGAAGAGCATAAAATACCTGAACTCTCTGGTCCAATCCTGAGATATGGCAACCTTATGACCAACAGACAAACGGAGTTGCACCATATAGTTTCCTTTTTACCATTTTGGTAGTTATGGCCAAGGTTCAATATTAGGTACACATTAGTATTAGACATAAACATGGGCTCCAGGAGAGGGGTGCACTTGGCACTTGGATATGTAATGAGAAATACCATTATTTGGGCACAAATATGTACATTATGGAAACACTGTTAATGATACTAGAATATAAATATACAAGGTGCGTTTTAATGCCCCATCAAGATTCCGCCAGGAGTTGAGTAGTCTACCTACATGGGCACAGTCATCTGTGATGTGTGAAGTTTATTTTTTAGAAAAAAAAAAACATTATCCCATAGTAGGTATATTGTCAACCAGCAGAGCCAGTGATTGTACAATCACTGAAGCAGAATTTAGCACTAGAAAATGTATTATTTATTTATTTTTTCAAATAAAAAAATTACAGGTGTGCTCATTACTCAACCCCTGGCTGAATTCTTGATGATTCATTAAAACACACCCTGTATAAATAACAAACTACCCCAGGCAAAACAATGATACCTAAGTAAATACGTCATAAGCTCACAAGACAATCGAAAAACATGTTCCGAACATTTTGACATTTGCGCGCATGTTTGGACCTTATTTGAGAGAAATTGTGGCCAAAGAAGCCTTTTTTAATGAGTCCGGTGCCATACTTTTTAGGCCCTTCATATGGCACCCAACTGTGAAAAAGTTAACATAATTCCTAATTATTAGCCAGGACTAGAAAATTTATTTTATAGTAAGTTTCATAAAAATCGGTTCAACCGTTTTTGAGGTGTTACATTTTGAAATGAAGATGTTGGTGGGTTTTTGTCAAGTTCAGATCCCAAATGTCAGTGCTAGAGTATGGCTAAGTTTGGGGAACCAGAATCTGGGAGACCTTTAATATCTTGTAAAGTGAATGTAAAAAGTGACAAAAAATTCAATAAAAATTTAAAAAAACTTCAACATAAAACCTGTAAAAATAAATGTTCTAGGCCTGGCTAATAATTAGGAATTATGTTAACTTTTTCACAACCAACCAACCATCCCAATTAAATTAGCTTTCAACTAAACAAAGCCGCGTCCAAATCCATTCATCCATTTAGGTGCTACAATGCCATGGACAGATTAAACTTATAACACCCATCTTGGGGTTTAAAACCAATCGGCATTCCTCAATAGGTACTATCCAAGACTAGGTACCTAACTTCAATCCTGGCAGATTTTAGCCATGATGATTGTTGCTTCATTTCTGCTGTTGGGTGCGCTCATGTGTTCTCAAGGACTTTTACATGTTTTCTTTTTAGTTTACATGCACTTCCAGATAGACTATGATTGTCAAGACGAATTTGCTGATGAAAACTTGGCACCAAGTCAAAAAACATTACAGGATCAATATTTGGCTATTATAATGTATAGTTTATCTATGTGTATCTAGGTTAATGCCACAAACCAGTACTTCCAATCTTAGCGGAGTCATAAACAAACTCAAGAAGCAGGAAGCAAATGCAGAATGGAGACAGGATGTGGGCTGCCGCCAATCAAAAATGATGATGGGTAGTATCAACCACAGAAGAACCAGGTATCTACTAAACCTAGGTAAGAGTAGCTTAAGACTTATGACAGGTATAATCACTGGACATAATGTATTAAACAGACACCTAAGTATCATGGGAATTAAAAGCGACTCCTCCTGCCCACACTGTGGGAAGGAGGAGACGAGCAAGCATGTCCTAGCCGAGTGCTTCATGCATGCGGCTGCGCGACGCGAGGCATTCGGAAGTGATGAGCTAGAGAAGATGAACTTAAGGATGTCAACCTAAAAGATGTCCTTACGTTCAGCAGGAGAACGAGGAGACTCGAGGAGATATGCTGCGTGGGAGCGCCGCTGGGGCAGTAACCGTCGGCTCCAAACCACGGGGAACTGGGCTGAATGAACGCACAAGACGATCGACAGCCCGCCTGATCCAGCCAGGCGTCCCCACACATCATCATCATCATCATCATCACCAGGTATCTATCAAAGTAGAGTTGCTTAAGACTTATGACAGGTATAATCACCCGAAATAATGTATTAAACAGGCACCTAAGGATCATAGGATTAAAAAGCGACTCCTCCTGCCCATACTGTGGGAAGGAGGAGACAAGCAAGCATGTCCTAGCCGAGTGCTTCATGTATACGGTTGCACTACATGAGGCATTCGGGAGTGATGAGCTGAGACAAGATGAACTAAAGGATGTCAACCTTAAAGATGTCCTTGTATTCAGCAGGAGAACAAGGAGACTCGAGGAGAGATGCTGTGTGGGAGCACCGCTGGGACAGTAACCATTGGCTCCAACCACGGGGAACTGAGATGAATGGACGCACAAGACGAATGACAGCCCACCTGATCCAGCTGGGCGTCCCCACACATTATCATCATCATCTATATCTATCTATTATCATTATCATAATCACAAGGTAAAATGCGTTAGATTTTGCTCATAAGCAGGTAGTAGCAGTATTTTGTGGTAAGTAGTTCAAAAACTCTTTCACTGCTTTTACTAATTAACAATGGCTACATTTTGACCTGGAAAGTGCTAGGTACCTACGAGACGCATACAAGTTATGAGCAACAGCTAGCAACTTACACTTTATAAATCACGTACTTACCATATTGTCAATAGCCGCCGTAGCATCCTCTGCATTCTCGAATTCAATGAAAGCGAAGCCCCTATGTTTTTCTGTCTCATAGTCAAGTGGTATTTGCACATCGACGAGGTCTCCAAACGGCACAAAAGCGGCGTTTAGAACCTTCTCATTGACTTCCTCAGCCAGACCACCGACGTAAATCGTGCGCTTTGAATTTGGTTTACTGGTCATTTTAGGATCCCTTATTAAACGGATTTTCAATAATGTAGTGATTTTAACAAATAAGTTTGTTTCAAATTTATTTTAAGCCTTAACCATATAACCATGGAAATCAAATTCTTTCACAAGATTATTGTATTGCACGGATTATACCGTATTATTTTCTCTATGAGTAGAGTATGTACCTATGACACTGCCGTGCCGTGCCGGCCGTCCCGCCCGCCGGTCGGTCCGGTCCGTATCCGTATACGTAGACAGAGAAAAAGATAGACCGCTAGACATTTCTTACTCGCACACAAAAAGGACGGCTTAATACACGTTATTTATGGCGAAAAGAGACTAGAGTCGGTCAAGCGAGTCGTGTCCAAGACGGTCACAGACCTAATAGCAAGTGGACCGGTGATACCTACAGAATTAGCGTGCATACCTACTAAAATTGGGCACGTAACATGGCTGCTTTTCCTAGGGTTGGGACTGTTAAACGTATGCAGATATCGATATCGATAAAATCTACGCTATAGAAGTTTATGCAACTGTCACGTTACGAGTGTTTTAAGGCCTAATTATCTAGAGTAGCATACATTACTTTAATCTACACACATATTATAAGTACTCTAAGACACGTTCAGAAGCAGAAGGCATTATCATATCCATACCTGTCACGAATTTGACTGTTGTTTTTATCATAGATAAGTAAACATATCGAGCTGACGTTTCGTTTCGACTGTTTTTTTATTGTAAATTATGTTGGTTTTTGCAGATATTTCATATTTTCTACGGTTTTTGAACGCATTATAGAGGAGTTATGACATGTGTGTATATGGGTTTGCAGATGCGTTGCCAACCTAGAGAGCTAAGATGGAATTCCCCTTGTGCCCGTAATTACACCGGCTATCTTACTCTCCACGCCGGGACACAACAGTGCAAGCACTGCTACTGCGCACAAGGTCCTACTACCCACAAAAGTGAAAATAAATAACATTTGTCTTAGGCATCTCCAAAGTTTTTATTCATTTCTAATAGTTTCTGAAATATACTTTGTCACAGCACTCACAACTTCTTTTTCCGTGATAGCGAAACCTCAAATCTATAATCATTTTGATTACAGACATTACCTTACCCTCACACTTGATGTACAAGGCAACACAGGTGACAGGCACGAGTAGACTGAAAAAGAAGAATATTAAGTATCTATAAGTTTATCTCTAGCCTACTCAAGGGACATTTTTTCCAAATCTCAAATCTGGTTCAGGCTGTGCGTTGTGTGTCAGTCAGTAAGTCACGGTTTTATTTTATATGTTTAGATCTAACAATTACCTGAATTGCTCCGTCACGTCATCAATCTCGTCACATTAAGAGTTCTGTTTAAGCATAACAAAGAAGAAGAAGTGTCGAAGTGCATCGAGCAGACAAACCATGTCTTATGTCGTGGGTTTATATTTTCAATTCCAATCCTTTTCTTTTTGACAGTTTCATTCACAGGAAATCTGACGAAAAAAAAAATTCAAACAATGTTTAGAATTCCATCGATACCTATGTCGATACTTAGCACCGCATAAGCTAATATGCCAAAATCATGCAAATGATTTCTGTTGAAATAAATAAAATCATTGGAAAATAAAACAAATCGTACTAAAAGAGACATTCATACTCATTTTATAAGATCATTATGTTACGATAAATGCCAAAATACAATAAAACATTCGAATTATTCAAGGTAACTGGTTACTAACCTTTGAAGGGTCAATTCAGGTTGATTAATGTTTTTTTTTAACACTACACTGTCTGACGCAGCACTAGGGCATGATTATCCTATTAAAGACAAAGCCCTGCACACCATGATAACTCGTTTCTTAGAGTAATCCTCACAAAAACAGCAAATATATTCGGAGCCGGCTACCGTTTGACAGCACATCTACCACGAAACTTGGCACGGAACATGGTGGCACCTGCCACGCTGTCGTAAACTCGTGACGTCACTTAGAGAGTGCTGCCAAATTTAGTAACCAACAAATACTATTTGTCTCTCCTATTCATATGCAGCTGTCAGTAAGTTAAAAAGAGATAAAATGCTGATTGACATGTATGTGTCGATATGGCAGATATTTGTATAAGTCACTCTTCATATAGAAGAATATAGCGCCTCCACTTTCCTATCTCAATGAAGACGGTTTTGCGGATTTCTTATGATGGCAACATTATTATCTGTCAAACACGTGTCAAACGGATTTTCACCTGCTTCTTTTTTAACCTCACTTCGTTACGGATTTTTGGATATTTTGAGTTCACAATGTCGAAACCTATAAAAAGTAGTGTGAGAAGGATGCTGTTTAGTATGGTTAATAAATATAATCAAACAAAGATTGAATCGGACAACGTTATAAAGGAAAAACGACGACTTTTGGATGAAATTGTCGCAACATCAGGTAGGTCGACTTTTTTTTTTTTTAATATATACAACGAGGAAGGCAAGCGAGCAAGTGGGTCACCTGATGGTAAGTGATTACTACTGCCCATAGACACCCGCAACTCTGAAGAGTTTGCAGATGCGTTGCCAACCTAGAGGGCTAAGATGAAATGCCTCTTGTGCCCGTAATTACACCGGCTGTCTTACTCTCCACACCGGAACACAACAGTGCAAGCACTGCTGCTTCGACTAAAACATTGTTATAATTTTCGTCCAATTATCGTATTAAATTGGGCCTTTACGATGTTTTTCCTAGTTAAACTGAAACTGTTACAGCTTTTTTGCCTTTTAAATAACATAGGTATTACACGTTTTTTTCAGCCGCCTTGGATGATGAAGTAATAAAAAGCACAATTGGCAATTTGGTTAAGCAAATCATAGCTTTAGAAAACAGTACAAAAAAACAATCTGAAACAGAATATCTGACTGAGATCTCTCCTATGACAGGTTAGTATAGTTCTTTTTACCTGCATTCTCTACATAAGTAATATTTAGTTAAGTCATATTTGTCTGTTTTGTGCTAATAATTTGAACTTTCAGATGTAAGTGTTAAAACATTGCGAAGAATAAAAAAAGAAGGTACTATTAACCAAGGAGAATGGAACACACCGGGTAAAAAGCGTCCGCGACAGCCAACTGTTGCTAATGTTGATAATTTTGATTTATCAGCAATACGCAATAAAATCAATGAATTTTATTGTGTAAAGAAGCAAATTCCAACTCTGCGAAACTTACTTGCTGATTTAAAAGAATCTATTGGATTTTCTGGCTCTCATGAAACATTGAGACAAATATTGCTCAAGAATGGATTTGAATATAAAAAGAATAAAAATGAAAGATCAATCCTAATTGAAAAGTTTGAACTAGCTGCATGGCGACATAGATACCTCAGAACAATTGATGAAAAGTGAAAACAAGGTAAATTTATAGTTTACATGGATGAAACCTATGTTCATCAAAACTATAAAGTAACAAAGTCATGGCAAGGACCGTCCACAAGCGGAGTAATTGAAAAAATATCTCTCGGCAAAAGGCATATTGTTGTTCATGCTGGATCTGAACAGGGTTTTGTTCCCAATGCTTTATTAGTGTTCAGTACTAAGTCAAAAACGGCTGATTACCATAATGATATGAATAGTAAAAACTTTATGAAATGGGTACAAGAAAAATTAATACCCAACTTAACACAACCCAGTGTTATTGTTATGGATAACGCTAGTTACCATGTAACGCAAATAAATAAGCCACCAAATATGAAGAATTTAAAGGCTGCTATTCAAAAATGGCTTACTGAAAATGGAATCCATTATGAACCATATTTTACAAAAGAAGATCTCATGAAGAGCAGAAGAATTATTAAAGGAGCTTGGCCATGAAGTTTTGAGACTTCCGCCGTATCACTGTGACTTGAACGCAATTGAACTTATATGGAGTTTGACTAAACGAAAGGTAGCAAGCAAAAACTTAGGGATTCCAGGTAAAGAAGACCTATGATTGAGAAAATGCACAGATCACACTATTAATGTAGAAAACCAATATAAAACTAGGGACAGGATAACAGAAACGGAATTGGAACCATTTATTATTTCTCTACGTAATGATGATACTGACAGTGATTTCTCTTATGAAGACATTGAATTTCTAGATTCTGATTCAGATTAATAAATACTTAAATCAAAATGTACTTTATTTTACTTACACTTTGGCTTTGTCAGTAGTAAAAGCCAAAAAAATTAAAAATTGAAGGTGTGACTCCCATAGAAAAAAATATTTTGCGGCTTTTTCCACTGACTTTTTCCAGTGGATACATCTGTTTGTAGTCGACTGTACAATCTAAATTACAATTTTAAAAACGTATAGTAACAGGTCTCTTAAAATTCAAGTGTCAAAAACATGAATTCGGCGTTCTTTCAGTGTTGACACCTCAAAGATTTTTGAATTTGCCGCCGTTTTCTAGGGACACGACTCGCTTGACAGACTCTATGCCCGTAATTGCACTGGCTGTCTTATTCTCCACACCGGAACACAACAGTGCAAGCACTGCTGCTTAGCGGCAGGATTATATGTATTTGTATTTTTGTAGCTTGCTAGCATTCTTTACTATTAAATTAATGTTGTTTTCTATGTGAAAAACCCGGTCATACGATGAGGGACAAAAAATAGATATCTTTGTCTCGTAAGATATGTCTAGCGGTCTATATTTTTCTCTGT